>JASCZI010000115.1:95753-106459 GCA_036250425.1 Stylosanthes scabra
GTCCCACGTCTAGGCGTAGGATTCCACGCCTATGCGTGGACTTAAATTGGTATTGGGCTGGTTCAGTGATTTCCACGCCTAAGTGTGGGCTTCCACGCCTAGGCGTGGACTCTGGATGCTTGTGGGTTGACTTGTGTTGCTTCCACGCATAAGCGTGGACTTCCACGCTTATGCGTGGGCTCTAGAAGTGGTTGAGAGGGTAAGGGCCACGCCTAGGCTTCCTGGATCACGTCTAGGCGTGGACTTTGCATGCTCTGGGGCTGAGGAGTGATGATCCACGCATATGCGTGGGCTTCTATGCCTATGCGTGGATAGGCAAAGTTGTTGGCCACGCCTTGGCTTGACAGGGGGTGTCTTAGGCGTGGTTGGGAATGTTGAAGCACGCATAGGCGCCAGCTTCCACGCCTATGCGTGGGACTCTGGGCAGAATTGCTTCAAAACTTCATTCCTTGCTCCGCAAGCTTTCTTTCTTCATTTTTCCTGTAAATAATCAATAAAATAATCAAAATACCACTAATTTATCATAATTAAACATTTATTAATATTTATAAACATATTTATTATTTTTAGATGATTTTATGTTAGGAAGATAACTCTATAAAAATTCTCATGCATCAGTCTTCTTCTTGTACTTCCTTGATTGGCAGGTCAATGGCATCAATCCTCATACAATTTTCAGCATCTTCTTCACCCGGATATTGCATGGCTTTGAACACATTAATCACCATCTCTTCCTCATGTACTCTAAGGGTTAATTCCCCTTTTTGCACATCAATGAGAGCTCTCCCGGTTGCTAAGAAAGGTCTTCCAAGTATGATTGATGGAGTTGCATCATCCCCCATATCTAGGAGTACAAAATCAGCCGGGAGGATAAACTTTCCAACCTTGACTAGCACATTTTCCACCACACTAAAAGGGAACTTGATGGATCTATCAGCTAATTGCAAGGACATTCTTGTTTCTTTTACCTCTTCAATTGACATTCTCCTCATTAAGGACAAAGGCATTAAGTTGATGCTTGAGCCAAGGTCACATAGAGCTTTCTCAATGATTATTTCCCCCATTGTACATGGAATTTGAAAGCTGCCCAGAACCTTCAATATTGGAAGTAAGTTACTTTGAATTACCGCACTGCATTCATTTCCCAGCTGAATAGTTTCCTCCTCTTTCCAATTCCTCTTCTTTGAAATCAAGTCCTTCATGAACTTGGCATAAAGGGGCATTTGTTCCAATGCTTCGGCAAAGGGAATATTCATTTGCAATTTTCTAAATATTTCAAGGAATTTAGAAAACTGTTTATCCTTGACCTCTTTCCTTAATTGTTGTGGGAAAGGAATGTGATTCTCCTTTTTGTTTACCGAAGTATGTTGCTGCGTTGTTGGGTCTTGATCTTCCTTGGTGAGCTTGGTTGGAGTACTTTTGACTAGTTCCTTGTTCAATTCCTCTTGTTTGCTCTCTTGAAGAACTTTTCCAAGCCTAAGGGTGATTTCCTTGCATTCTCCTTTAGGATTAACCTCGGTGTCACTTGGGAAAGTATTGGGCAACGTTGTAGAGAGTTGCTTTGCTATTTGACCCACTTGAGTCTCTAGATTCCTTATGGCGGACTCTTGATTCTGAAAGTTGGCCCTTGCTTCTTCAATGAAGTTGTTGGTTGTTTGAACAAAACCCGCAGTAGTTAAAGTGAGCTTTTCCAAGGCTGCTTCAAAGGAATTTGGTTAAGGTGGTTTCGGTTGAGGTGGTGGTGGTAGGTTTGCTGGTTGTGGAAATGGTGGTGATGAACCCATATTTCATGATAAAATATGTGTTATATTTGATGGGTTTATCGAACTAATTCCGCATAATTGCTTGGGAATAGCCATTTTGTGAATCTTTGCTATATTTGTTCTAATTGAGAAATACATGCTAAATTAGCCTAGAATTGAGTAGAATTTGTACAATTTCATCCCACTTGGTACCTTGATGTGTTTGCTAGCATATTTTAGGACTTTAGGGATTGAAAAGTGCTTGAGAAAGGCTAAGAAAGGCATTTGAAGCAAAGGATTCATGAAGAGGAGCCAAAACAGAGGAAGTTGTCCAGGCTATGTTGCATACCCAATTTATTAAATTGCGTACGCAACTTCCTCCCCTGCAGAATCTAGAGAGCTCTCTGGACAGGGTTGCGTATGCAAATTGTTAAATGAAGGCCAGAATTGGAATTTCGCATTTCCGGGCCAAGGCCTAGCCTCTTTGAAGCCCAATTCGACCTATATGGGGGGAGAATAGCTGAAGCACAAGGCATACTCACACATTAGGATCAATTATAGTTTTAGAATAGTTTAGAGAGTTTTTGGGAGTGTTCTTCATACCTCTCATTTTCTCTCTTAGGTTCTTTAATTTCTCTTTCCATTTTCAGCCATCACTAGCCAAACTCTTTCTGTTATTTCACATTTGAATGCTTGTTTAATGCTACTCTTATTTAATTAATGCAATTTATGTTTCCTTCTTTCATCCATTTCTCTATTTCTCAATTCTAGCTTTTATGTTTATGTTCTCTTGCTTTTATCTTACTTTGATCTAGTTAGAATTTATGATCCATTATCATTTACTTGCTCTATTATTGATAATTGTTGATTCTCATGCTTATTTACTTCATTGATTATCTTGTTTGTTGATTTCTCTAGTTATTTACCATGTCTTTTTACTACGCCCGCCAAGTGTTTGATATTTTGTTTCTTATGAATATGGAGTAGTTTTCTTGTGCCTTGGTCAGGGATTAAAGTATGGATGATCTTAGCCACTAGTCCCTAAGGAAAGAATGGGTTAAGGCCGGGATTAAAACTGTTCCGTTAACGCTACGCCCCTGCCGGCAATAGTGGGACCTTAAATGAGATAGACTCAATTTGGTGTTGATGCACTGTTGGTGAGTTTTTCTTGGTGACACGGGAATTACTCGAGTCTGTTGAGACCTTGGTCCCCTACTGATTTGTGTATGCCTAGGACATTCAGAACGGGGTTAATTTCCACCCATTCGATCATTAGACAGAATGGGCTTTGTGTCTTACGTGACAACCATTCATAACTGGAATTAATGGTGATCATAGGGACACATTATACTTCAACTCAAGGCCAGGCACCCTTTATCATCATCAGTTTTATCTAATTATTTTCTTGCTCTTGTTACCAATACTCAACCATTGCAACCCCCATTTTCACAACCATTCACAAGCCACAATATTTCAATTCCTAGGGAGAATGACTCGAGTTCAATACTCGGTATTTTTAATTGGTTACAAGCTTTGTGACACCTTTCTTTGTTGACTAACCCTGCTGTCAATCTTACAACTTGTTTGGATTCCTCTAAAATGACAACCTATTTTCAAAACTAAGGAATTCCGAACCGGTCGCGAGAGCAGCCGCGGGGCGTCCGTCAGGTGGTCTTTGAAAAGGAGGATAAGATTGACGGTTTCGGAAATTGTTGCCTCTTTGATTCTGATTTTCTCCCCAACAAGGTTAGGGTGGTTCCTCCATCCGGGATTGTAGGTGTTGGTATTAGGATCATGATAAGGTTGCCTTTGCTGAGTTTCCATGTAGTTAGCTTGCTCCACTTGTTGATCTTCTCTAATGAGGCTACAATTGTGATTTTCATGAGGACCCCCACAAAGACCACATAGAGCTTGTATCTCCCCTTGAGTTCCCAAGGATGCTACCTCTAGCTTCTCCACTTTCTTGTTCAAGGCATTGAGTTGTTGAGAAATAGCCTTGTTTTAAGCTAGTAGTGCATCCATAGTATCAACTTCCATGACTCCCCTCTTCATTGATCTTTTCGAGGTGAACATGTATTGATTATTAGCCACTAGTTCAATTAATTCCATAGCTTCTTTGGGTGTCTTTAATTGTAACGAACCACGAGCCGAAGAATCCGATAGAATCCTTGAAGTGTTAGAGAGACCATCATAGAAGGTTTGAAGTTGTAACCATTCCGGATACATGTCAATTGGGCAACGCCTAATCATGTCTTTATACCTTTTGAGAGAAAGATTGGATGTCATGTCGCAACTTTGCTAATTTTTGTGGTGGAAAGATTTTGACAAAAACTTGCTGACCAAATCATCCCATGTTGTTATGCTTCCTTGAGGTTGAGAATTTAACCATTGCTTAGCCTTGTCCCTAAGAGAGAATGGGAAAAATCTATGCTTGATTGCATTCGAAGTAACCCCATTGCATTTTAAAGTATCACAAATGTGCAGAAAACTAGCAATATGCAAATTAGAATCCTCTTGAGAATTTCCAAAGAACTGCTCTTGTTGAATGAGCTGAATTAGAGATGGTTTCAACTCAAAATTATTTGCTTCCACTGTTGGCCTAACAATACTGCTTCCACAACTTGCAGTACTCGGTATAGTGTAGTCCCCAAGAGTCTTCCTTTGCTCATTTCCATCTACCGCAGTCATGTTGTCTTGTTCTACTTCTTCAAATATCACTTGTTCCTCTTCTCCAATATGTTGTTGCTATTTTGTTTTCTTTTTCAATTTTCTTAGAGTTCTTTCTATTTCTGGATCAAATTGAATTAGTTGTTTGTCCCTATTTCCCTGCATACAAGAAACCGAAGCATACAACACAAACAAAAAGAGGGAATTCCAATGTCACAGTGAAGGAATTCCCTGTTAATCCGGAAAAGGAAAAGAAAATGATCTATCTCAAAGAACCAATTAACAAAATATTGTTAACTAAACCTTTCCCCGGCAACGACCCCAAAAACTTGATGCAACAAATCTTACGATTCGTAGTACTCCGACAAGTGCATCAGATCAAGTAGTACCACTAAAGAGTGGGTATCGTTCCCATGAGGAAAGGGGGCTTAAAAAATATTCTTAATGTGATTCTTTAATTAGATCTTATGAATTAATCAAGAATTAATTCTAAATCAAACAAGAAAACAACCAAGAACAACAATGCAACAAGAATCCATCAAAGAAAAGCTATCTTTAATCAACCAACTAATGCTAATCATACAAAATGAAACCAAGAATTAAAGAAAGATTCAATAAAAGGGAACAAGATCAAGGAATCGGAGATGTTTACAAACTAACTTCCTAACCCAATTTTATTATTCTTTTTCTACAAGTCATTGCTAATTCACCATGGATCCTAGGATAACTAAATCCTAATCTCTTAGTGATCTAGTTTCTTTTTAACCTACTTAATCATTAATCTCTTGAATAATCAAACAATCAAAACGATAATGCACATATCATGATTCTAACCTCTAATAATCAACAAGATTCATGGAAAGAATTAAATGTCACATATTCAATCTCATGCAAAACCTCATTAGATTATTAAAGATTCTAATACACATCAAATCACATGTCTATCTCTAGGTCAAGTAAAGAAACATGGAATGATTCTTGAATATGTTTGAATACCTATTTTCTAAAACTCAACAATTCAAAGCAAGAAAGATCCAATTACTCGTCAATAATCAAATCTTTAAAGATCATGACAAAAAATCAAACAAGAAGCAAATCAATCATTTATGTTATGGGAATACAGATTGATATATGGCACATACATTCAAATCATCATCTCTAATGCAAAGAACATATGTGAAAGATCATTCTTGAACTAGCTTATGACATCAAGATCAATGCAAAACCAAATTTCATATCACTTATTCAATTAAACTTCAATCTTGACAATGCACAAACCATTAATAATATGTTTAATCTCATAAACCGGTATAGAAATCAAACAAAAGTAAGAAGAAGTTATACCTCTCGGTTAACTTGATCTTTTAATTAATGAACAAGATGATCTTTTGAATTTGACATAGACTGGAAGATGTAGAATAATTTACTGGGTTATTCCATTAAATTGACATAGAACAGAGCTCCTCTTCCTTAATCTTCAAAGTGTTTAGCCACTCATGATTGAATGACTCAAAGAATGGTTTGAAGGTGAATCTTGAATGCATACACATCCAAAGAATCTTGAAAGAAAGATTGAGAAAGAGAGAAAAAAAAGAGAATGTGATTCTGGAAAAGAAGAATTCTTTACTGATGTGTAAGAAAATGTTACAAAAATTAGAAGAAAAATGATTTCTTTTAATCTCTAAAATTAATGAATGATTACAAGGTCTGATCTTTTGAAATCCTAAAATTTCTCCTATTTATAGGTCATGCCTAGGCGTGGTGAGTGGTGAAAGCCCACGCCTAGGCATTTGCTACAAGATTTTTGGCTCACTCACGCCTAGGCGTTTGTGTGGACGCCGAGGCATGACTGCTCCATGATGCCTTTTCCTAGGTTGCTGCTCAGCCACACCTAGACTTTAGGCTGGATGCCTCGGCGTGGGTGCTTGATGCTGTACTTTGACTCTGGTGTAGCTTGGTCACGCCTAGGCGTGTGGCTGGACGCCTAGGTGTGGGTGCTTGTTTCCTCGGGATTGCTCAGCCACGCCTATGCTTTGGTGCTTGTGGCTTCAAGGTTCTTTGCTGCTGTTAGGTCACGCCTAGGCGTTTGTGAATGGTGCTGGAGGTTGAGATTGGAGCTGCTTGGCTACGCCTAGGCGTGAGTGACTCTGCCAAGCTTATCTGTTTTGCAAAACTCCTCTGTTTTTTCTGTTTTCTTGCTTTCTAAGCTTCCTTTTTCATTTTTCCTACAAATCATCAACAAAATAATTAAAGTATCTAATTGATTGAAAATTTAACATATTACAATGAATATTGAACTAATTATGTAATGAATTATGTATGAATTAATAAAAAAAAAATTCGTAATGATGTTTATGCATCATAAAACCCAGTTGGTAACTTAGAATTATTGATATTCTATTTACTCTGAAAACACATCTAATAATGATAACTCATATTCACATGGTAACACTCACGTATAACTTTGAAAAATTTTATAACAAAAGTTTTACATATTACTTATTTTTACTTTGGCCTCTCTTGAATTTTACTTTTTGGCTTTCCTTTTTCAAAATAATAATTTATTGTATTTATTTGTGTTGAAATTTATTTCTAAATTTAAGTAGATATAATATAAAAAAAAATATTGACTACTATAGGTCATCAATATTGTTGGCTCCATAAACTTTCTTTATAAAGAAAAATATTTTAAGTCATAACTCTTTTTCTTTTAATTTTTAAATAAATAATGTTTTGAATTATTTTATGTTTTTAATGTTTTAAACAAATGCCATTTATACTTGAAGTTTTTGTCCTTTTAAATATTAAACGAATAATTAGAAAAAAAAAGAATTAGAACTCCATGCTACTATAAGAATAATATTCGTGACTACATGAAAATCATTTAAAATGTAGTTAATATATAATAAATATATATTATTGAATCACTCTAGCATTATTAAAATAATTAAAATATTTAGAAAATGCATGATAAAAATTTTTGCTCAATTTAAAAAAACTCGTACCGTGCCTAATTTCATTCTTTGAATAGTCAGACCTTCTATTAAAATCCATCAACTAACCGATCATCTCAAACTTTTGAGATAATCTACTATCTATCTAGTACCTACTATCTACTTAACAGGACGAAGATTTTCATCCATGTGTCATTCATATATCCTTATATTTTTCCTCCATTGGCGCCTGAAAATGAAGCCTAGAGTGAAGAGAGGAGAAGAATGCCTTGAATGGGAGCTCACTCATGTACTTGCCTCTTCCAACCATGTGCAATAACTTTTTTAATTTTTATTTCATATTTGATTTTATATTTTTTTTCTAAATAATTGCATTGTATGCTAAATATATAATATTCCTTATTCCGTCCATTGCTTAAAAGATATTTACTTTAAAGATAAAACTTTATAATAATAATAATATACACATTTATTTGTTTTTTAATAAATATTATATTATCATTTACGTGTATAAAGAGAAACTATTTTAACATAAATTATAGTATATAATTTAATATACTAACAAGAAAAACTAAAAAATATTTATTATTATACAATTTTAATTTTAATTAATTAGATAAAAAGCTATCCATAATTTTTATAAATTTAAAGTATTTATTATTATTATTATTATTATTATTATTATTATGTAAATTTCTTGAGTTATATAGTTTTTAAAAAATACTAAATAATTTTTTAGATGAATAATTTTCTTTGTCAATATGATTTGGTTGATTACAACAACCATTTTCTTTTATTTTTAACAGTTCTCATAGCATCTATGAAATGTAGATCATCAATTGCGGCTAAAGAAATATACGAGTCGACATATGATTAACGTTCATGGTGATTAGTTAATCATGTAAATTTCATGGTTTACGAATTCTCGATCATCGTATATAATAGAATGTAGGCTATGATTTGTCGATATAAAAAAAATAAAGAAATCATTCAGGGTTCACCAATTGAAATGTGCATGGGTTTATATTAATTGACAAATACTTAAAAAAATTTTAATCATTCATATATGTAAAATAAAAAGAAATAAAATGCACGAGAGTCGTGCCTAAATCTTGAAGTCATATCCCATCGTGCCCAAAACTTATTAAACCTTGAACTAATGAATCATTCATAAAAATCCCGGGTATACCTCGCCATAGTTACCCTTTTTTGGAGAAATCGCTAACCTATATGAATCGAAAGAGTTTGGGAAAGATTTCAAATCGAGGATGGTTAGAGACTTAGAGTTATACCCTTACTCCAAAAATTTAAATTGAGTGAGAACGATGAAGTGGATAAGGGTATGCAAACCTTAAGGGTAAGTAAATTGAGGAAATTGGAAATGGAAGATGAGTGCACGATCGCTACGATGCTCAAAGGGAGAGATTGTACTTAGTTTTAAGATAGACTAGTGAGCCTTAAGATTTTAAGGAGGTGTATGGCACGTAAGGCACGATGGATCTCCCATTGACAGTAAGTTATTGAGATGAAGATTCAAGTAGATTTTTGTGAATGAGTATGAATGGTTAGATCCTTCGTGATAGGACGAAAAATGAGACGATTCTCCATTATGGAGGAATTTTGGTGAATAGGTTACCCTCATAACCTAGTTATGTGAGGTTAAGTATGAATAAAAATGTAAGACGACAAATCTAAGGGTAATTAGGTATCAAGTCACTTATAAGCCTTAGAATGTCACGAACTAGTTAACACCCCAAAATGGTCCAACTATGGAATTCCCTCTCACTTCAAAGAAGTTTCAATTATTGGGATAATTGTGACAAATAGGTTTTGGTTGAAGAAAATGAATAGAATTGAAATTTAAGGTTGGGATATTATTGATTTCATTAAATTTTGTTTTATACATATTTTTCTAAAATGACTCTTAAGTTTGAGAACTTGCTTCCACGAAACTCATTTTCAAATGGATCCACATTCTTTTGACAAATTTTTATGTGTCCAGTTTGGATATGAAAAGTTTAAGTGAAGAAGATTTGCGGTGGAGTCAATTATGGAAATTAGGATACTGGCTATTCCCTGATTTGAAGATTGATTTCTTCCTAAACTCTAGATTTTACAACCACTTTCGAAATGCATGATTAACTCCACTGTGAACGTATTTTTATAAAACCTCATTCTTGTCGGAATCTTTATGTTTCAATGTGATATTTTGGGAATAATTATGAAGGTCTAAAGGATGTAATATCCCAAGGTTTTTAAAGGAACCCATTTCATAACTATGCAGCAGTTCTAACGATAATAATTTTCACAAAAGAAATATGTTTGAATGAGAAAAGTTTTATGTATCACAAGTTAAGGATTCCTAGTTATTGTCACAAAATTCTAAGGTAATTGAACTTTCAAGGCATCGATGGTGCAAACGAGATGTTAAACCCTTGTTGGTTTTTAAATGGAAATTACGAAGAGAAAAATGACAGTAGGATTTCGAAGTGAGTAGGTATTCGAAAGGAATGAGGTAATGGAAGATGGAAGTTTCGGAAATGGTAGATAAAGATTATAGGAAAGTGAAGTAAAGAGGGAAAAGATGTTCAAAGGTGAAGAAGAGAAGAGTAATACGTGTGTCTTAGTGAATTCGAACCGAATTTGGATCGATTCATAGCAACGGAAATGAGAAAAGGGACTTAGGGAGCCATTAAGGTTTACGAGAGATATAAGTAAGCTTGGGGTATAAGCGATGTTGTCGATTTCTTGCCTGACAGGGATGGTGATCTCATCCCACCTGTTCAGAGCTATCGATATCTTGTGAGGACGATGGAGTTATCCCGCTCACCGTTTGACGATGAAGAAGAGTACGGTCTTAGTGAGTACAGCGAAAAGTAGCGCTCACTTGAGAACCAAGACTATGGTCTCCCCGATCTTAAATAAGAACATATCTAACAAGAGAGCTCGATGAAATTCTAGGGAATGCTTTGTTTCCTTAATGCTGAAAACTGTTGAAAACCCTGAAACCACTCGAGGGGTGTAGAGTTAAGTAAATTTCGAGGACGAAATTTTAAATAAAAGGGATGAAATGTAACCCTCAAGAAATTAATAAACCAAATTAAGGGATTAATTATTCAAATAATATAAGTAAAAGAAATGATTAAAGTAAAGCCATACATTAAATAATAATGATAAGCAATTATTTGTTGAGGAGAGACCGATCCAATTCGGAGTTGTTGATGTTTATATTGATCGATCATAGAGTCAAAATGATGATTCCATCCAATTAAGCTTCCTTCCTATGAATCCTGAAGTTCTTCTCAGATACAAGGAAATGATTCAATTCCATAGCTAAAGATCG
>JASCZI010000116.1:1230-53568 GCA_036250425.1 Stylosanthes scabra
GTTTCCACTTGGCACCAACTCTCTAATCCCCCAAGAACTCAATTCCAAGATTTGTAGATTAGGAAAGGTTCGGAGGAAGGAGTATAAAGTCTCCTCATCGCTCTGCCATTCATTCAAGTGAAGTTGTTTCAAAGAATTCATGCGGTATTTGCCTATGTTGCTCATTAACCACTTTGCTCCTTTTGAGTCGATATCCAGATGCTCCAACTTGGACATTACCTGCACATCCATCAATATATACTCACTTGATGATTGAAATAATTATGTATTTTATGTTCATTTACAATTTTACATCACAAAAATGGGGTAAAACAAGGAAGGAGTATATATGACAGATTGACAGTGACTATAGACTATAGTTACTGGAGAACAGTTCATCTGTATTTTTGTTTTTGAAACTAAAAAATTATATATTTTCTGTCTTCACTACCTTTAAGAAGTATAAAAAAGAAACATAATTTTTTCTTTTGTCCATGTCTATGTTTTCAAATTCAAATTAATTCTTATCTTTATTATGTATGATTCTCTGTATTTCTATCTTAGAGATAATATCCAAAAACAATCAAGGTACTACGAAAATAGTATTAAAATTTAAAAAAAAAATGATTTAAGTGTATATTGTCTCATTGAAAGGAAAATTCTACTATTTACTTTAAAGTTTTTCTATGAGATTTGTTAATAAATATCTCTAAAATATTTATTAAGAATACAAATGTAAAATAATAAGTTTTCTAAAAAGATCATTTTTGAAGACTTAATGATGTTAAATGCATATATATTTATTATTTCATAAAATATAATTAATTTATTATTTCAAAACAGTGTCATTAGCAAATATTTTTTTTTTATATTTATCATCAATATTAATTCTTGTTAATCAGCCTACATAATAATAATAATAATAATAATAATAATAATAATAATAATAATAATAATAATTTATGCTTCATGTCTATGAGCTCATGACATTGATGTTGTAGACAAGGATTGGAGCGGATTTTAGGTTTTATTTCGATAAGCACTTTTACCTTTTCTGCCGATAATAATGCTTTTCCTTCTTCTTTGGCACTTTCTATTTTGAATATTTCCATATTTGGACACTCTTTCATTGTCAGTTGCTTCAATTTTGGACACTCAACAATATGTCTCCCTTTGTAGAAACATTGGATGCTTCCTAAGTCACCAAACGACATAGAGACTAGTTCAGGAAACTTGAATACTTCTTCACTGCTTGTTTCTGATCCTCCATCACACGCAATGATTTCCTCCAAATTACGACATAAGCATATCGAAAAGCTTTCTAATTTTCCAAGATCCTTGGCTATAGAAGCTGGCAACACATTGCTCATTGAATCACAATAAGAAATCTTTATATTCTGCAAATTTGTGAAGTTAAGCATTCTTTTTGGATCTACACTCCACACTTGTTTCAGATATGGTAGTCCATGCAAATCAATAAGCTCTAACTGTGCAGATTTTGTTTCATTTTGCTGCGGTGAACCTCTGATTTTCAAAATGAATTCCACCGACTCACAATTATAAACCTTTAAGCTTTTCAAATGCAAATACCAGCATTTTGTGTGATTAGGGAAAATTATTTCAAGCTTCTCGCACCAGTCAATATCAATCGAAATGAGAGTAGGAAATGAATCTACACTGACTTCATCTTCATGTGGCCATATGTCCTTTAATATCTCCATATCTGACAACTGGATTTCCTCCAACTCAGGAAAAATACGAACCTGTTTTGATGTAAACAATGATGAACATTAGAAAAATAAAATGCATTGATATATGGCTAGCAATAACAACATTATCTAGCATGCACAAAACATTAAAAAAAAAAAAAAACTACCAAAAACATCATCATAATCATCCTACGCACCTTTGAATACTCATTCTTGTTTCCTTCGGTGATGAATAACCTTTCCATCAGTGGACAACGACTTATAGAGATGCTTTTTAATTTATTGAGATTGCAAGCCACCGACAATGAACATAAATATGTCAAGTTACCGCAGTATTTCAGAGTTAACTTTATTAAGTTCTGAAACCAACTAGTTGAAGGTCGATTGCTCCATATCTTGTGAATCTTGATTGAAAACAACTCCAACATTTCTAAGTTTGGAATTTCTACCTGTAGAAAAAGAAAAAACCACAAATAAACATTGTTACTCTATTTTGAATCATTGGTCTTAAAATGTGAAGTACATATTATTCTAAGTTGGAGGAAAGCCATACTTTTTCATTAAAGAGAGAAACGGAAGTTGTGGCACTCTGCTCAACCTCTGCTGGCTCGATTTCCCTGTCAATAGTCTTGGAAAAACTGACAAATGATTGTAATTCATGCAGTGTCAAAGAGCATAACTTTTTAAGTTCAACCTTACTGTTGGATCCTTCTTCTTCCTCACTAACAACTGCTTGTAGAGAATCACATTGAGAGACATCAATGGTTTCTAGACTGGTAAGAAATTTAACAATGTAAAAGGAAAATATGCTCTTCAATTGGGAGCACTTCTTCACTTTGACTGTCTTCAGTTTAGAGAATGAGGAAGAATCTTCAATAGGACTACAACATATCTCCTTTATCTTCATTAGGTTGAAGAGGCTCAGAAATTCTAGATTGGAAAAGGCATCCTGAGGCAGTGACAGCTCCATTGACTTCACAATATATTCAATGTCATTGTTATTTACAATCGACAAGTGTTTCAGATTTGGAAATCCATCTAGATTCAGCTCATAAAATGCATTTTGAACTCCATGCAAATATCCCAATAGCAAATTCTCCACTCCTTTGAATAGCAATTTGATTCCTTTGAGAGAGTGAATATCGTCCATGCCAGGTTCTAGCTGCAATGCCAATGATCTTGAAGCTTCATATCTATGGGGCATCTTGAAATCCCCAATTGAAAGTGTCTCGAAGTCTCCAATCATGATCTTGTAATCATTCAACTCGTGAAAGAACAAGTCTGTAGGCAAAAAATCTGCACTGGGGATGCAGACATCTATAGTATTCAATTGATGCAGATGTTTCAACTCAGAAAGAATTGAATGTTGACTGTTATTTATCTTTCCTTTTGCCTTCATTCTAGCCAAGCTGTTTGAGACATACAATTCCTCCAAATTGGTGAAGCTTGATAAAGACAAAGGTGCAGTGGAGCTGCTTATTGAACAATCGCTAATGTCTAGCAACTGTAACTTGCTTAAGCCTTTCAACTCTGCAGGCCAATCTTCAATTGTAGATCCCGAAAGGCTAAGAATTCTTAATTTTTTCAAATCATTTATAAACGACAAGTCACCAAGAGTGCATTTCTCCAAGCAAAGCATTCTGAGGTTTTGTAAGCATTTGATTGAGGATGGCAGACTCCGCAAATGAATTCCAGATAATACTAAAACTCTGAGTTCTTCCATTCCTTCAAAAAATCTGTCAGGTATTTCCAAAGTTGAATCATCACTATCGATATAGAAGAATGTAAGTAGAGGACAATTAACAACTTTTGGGAGCCCATCCACAATGTTGCACTTGTGTAGATAAATTGTGGTGCAACTTTCAAGTTGTTTCCTGTGAGGCCAGACATCCAGTGCTTTATTTTTAAGGATAAATGCATTCTGAGTCTTGCACGCTATAGACAGAGCAGCATCACGAACTATATCATGCATACTGAAATTATCGATGGAATAACTATCCAACAAGCTTGACTCTTTCAGCTTCTTGATTGACTCGAATATGGTGTTGCGGGCATCCTTCAGTGTACGGACATCTTTAAGTATGCCCAAACCATAGCAGTACTTCATCAAGTCAGCAATTAATGATGGATGACCCATTTGAGCACACATTAGGAAAGCCGACTTGAGCTCCTCACTTGGTAAATGATCATAACCCATCTTCACATGATTCTCCATGTAATTCTGCACTTCATTTGGTCCTTGTTGGTTTTTGAATCTTTCTAGTTCAGACTCGTACTCTGACTCGCTCTTGTTCTTTAACGACCTTCCGACTAGAATAACAGCCATCGGTAACCCTGCACAGTAACTGTGAAGAGTTTGCTTGAATTTGTCATTTCCATTTGGCATTTTCCCAACCACCTTCTTGAATAATGTCAAAGTATCCTCTTCATTTAACTCATGGACTTCAACTATTGCTTTCTCTTTAACATTCATTTTATTGAACAACACTTCTTTATATCTTGAAGTGATCAAAATTTTGCATCCTTTGGTGGTGCTAGAAGAAGTTTCATTTTTCATCATTTTGCTGGAAACATCCTTTGGCTCTTCCCCCTCCTTTCTCTCCTTGCCAGTTACGCGGCTTGAAACATCGTCATCATCAGCAAATGGAATACCGATCTTAATCAAGTCCAATTTATCCCAAAGGTCATCGAGGATCAAAAGGACATTCTTTTCTTTCAGGCTATTTCTCAAACGAGCTGCTCTCCCAGTATCACCTTCATTTCCAAAAGTTAGTCTTAAGCCGTCAGCGATATCTTGCTGAACCTTTTGAATGTCTGGATCTTTTTTCACAATTGCCAAGATCACCTTATCAAACGATTTGCTGATGTCGCCACCTTCCTCTGCAAGTTTCTTGATGAGAGAGGTCTTGCCCACACCGCTACGTCCATACACTCCAACCATACTCACTGTGGAATCTTTTAATAGCTTCATGATGTCCTCAATTATGGCCTTCCTTGATTCAAGTTCAAGATAGTCACCATCAGATGGATTACAATCCCCAAACTTTAGTTCTGGTGGACGAGAAATATTTGCAGAATAGTTGGAGGCCTCATTATTTAGGTCCTTGATTGCGGGTGCCAATATCTTCTTAGCTTTCCTGCCAAGTTGACGCCTATGCCACAAGAAAGGGAGAGCCCCGTTAGAGCACCCCCCGCCAAAGAAACTTGTCTTGGATTCGAGGGCTTCATCATCGTCAAACTCCTCGCTTTCTTTCAACATCGTCGCCACCCTCTTGAGCCAACGTTGAGCATCTTGATTGATGTCATTTGCATTGTCATTTGCGAGTTTGACTTGCTCATCTATTGTTTCCTTATGACTTTTAAGAGTCTTAATGAGCTCCTTTAAGTCTTGTTCATGGCCTTTGTAATTGATAATATAATCAAGTTGTCGATAACTCGCTTCCACGAGTAAGTCGACAGCTTTCTCTACCGGTTTAAACAAAAGGTTCGTCATGCTTCTGGATTTTCTAGGAATATATCTCCATCCTGTAAAAAAACATGGAAACAAACCAATGTGAAGAAAGAAAAAGGGAATTAAAATACGCAATAAAAGATATTAACAAATAGATATATTGTAGGGAGACGATGAATCATCGTATCACTGTTTTACTTTTAAGATACTACACTAAAATCAGCAATGCAAAAAGCTAAATTAGTTACACTGTACGGCACATTTATTTGGTATATGTATAAGTAAATATTTAAAAGTACTATATTATTTAAACATCAAAGTATATATTTATTTGATTATGCTATGCAAATACTAAAATTAGCCACTATACTTGGTTAATTTCGGTGTGTAAAATAGTATTTTAAACATATATTTACTTATATTTTTTCAGAGGATAATACTCTATATTGTAATTTTAAAATTTGATTTAGTTATCCGAGTTTGGAGATAATTAAATGTAAAAATTAGAAAAAAAATTATTAAGAATAAAAATACAAAAATATAGCATAAAATTATAAATAAACTTTGTTATTAATGATAAACTCAAATGTGTACTTAGCAAGAATTTGAACGTACGGAAATGTCTTGGACAATTTACTTGAAAGATTATCAAAAATGAGAAAATAATAGCATCCAATAGTACTATTAAAAGAATCAGTAATACTACATGTATCATTGTATACATACATCACCGTATACATCATTTTTAATACGGAAAAATATAAACATCGGCATAAAAAATTTATTTTTCTGTGTTAATGTTTACATTTTCCGTGTTAAAAATGGTATATACGGAGGTATACAATGGTACACGTAGATTAATTCTAAACTAAAATTAAGCATTGGAGATGTTATCTCAAATATGGTATCAAATGAGATATGGTCTCACAAATGCTGAGGTGTCATTTATATGGGATCCAAATTGATATTAAATTAAAACCTACCATTGGAGATCACTATTAGAAATTCGCTAGTTACCGTCGAATTTTTCGTCGAGTTATATCCCACGGAATCTCCATCGAATTTTCCGTCGGACAAGTCCAAACGAGAGATTTTGATGATTTCATTTTCGTCGGCATAGTTCATCCGACGGAAACTTTGACGAAAAAGGTTGGTGGGAAAATTTTTTAAAATGGTGCGATTGATTCCATCGGATCATTCGATAAAAAATCCGACGGAAGTCTGAAAACACAAAATGCACCATTTACTTAAATGACGAATCACTTGACGCGCTGAGCACCACGTCGTCACTCCGTTGACACCGCCGGCACCGTCCGTCAAAGGAGAACTGCCTGCCGTCGTCAGTTGTTGCCGTCCGAAGAGGAGATCGAGGGAGCCACACCACCGTTTGTTGAACGGTGACCCTTGCCTCGCCGCCGCGCCCCTTGCCTCGTCGTTCCTCCACACCACCACAAGTACACACACTCATTTTTTTGGGCCACATTCCCCGCCCCCCCCCCCTCCCCCCCCAAATCAAACAAACCGTAACCCCCTTTTGCTCCCTCCTCAGATTCGGCCTCCACTGCTGGCGACACTGTGATTGTCGCCGTTGAGGTGTCCAGGAGCCCCAGCCCCACCACTGTCGAACCTGCATTCCCTCCTCCGCGCACAGCAGCAAGGTTTTTTTTTTAAAAATTTCCCATCAAATTTTATAATGTTTGATTTTTATTTGGTTGATTTAATGTTTTAATGTTTGATTTTTTTTAAAAAAATTCTCATCAAATTTTAACTAAATTTCCAATGCAAGTTGATCAAAGATTGATTACTAAAAATTACAGTCTTGAATTTGGTTGATTTTAATGTTTTAATGTTTGATTTTTTAAATTTCTCATTAAGTTTTAACTAAATTTTCAATGCAAGTTGATCAAAGATTGATTACTAAAAATTACAGTGTTGAATTTGATTGATTTAATGTTTTAATGTTTGATTTTTTGTTATGTTATAATTAATGTTATGTTAGTAATTAACGTTATTATATTGTATCATGTATTACATTGAAACTAAGTTTTGGTGTTTTATAGGGTTTGATCTCATCCGTTGAGCGTTAGTACAATTTGAGGTATCGTGAGAAGACGTGCTTGGTTTTTTCGCAAGGCAATAAGGTTGGTACTCTAACATACATCACTTAGATTTTTTGATTTTTAGATTGACTTAATTTTTCTAGGATAGAGTTTTAGGGTGGAGCTAGGAGAAGGTTGTCTAGAGACGTCTTCTCGAAAACCTTTGTTTGTTGGAAAATTGCGGAGTGATAAGAGGTTATGCGCTAGAATGGTTAGGATTACTTTATTTTTTGTGTGATTGGTTGTCGTTGTTGATGATTTGAATTGTTATTTTTCTCAATTTTGATGTTGTTAAATGTTGGAAACTCTAAATTTAGGGGAAATTCTGCCAAAATTTTTGGA
The DNA here is from genome assembly GCA_036250425.1 of Stylosanthes scabra. Classification (NCBI taxonomy): domain Eukaryota; kingdom Viridiplantae; phylum Streptophyta; class Magnoliopsida; order Fabales; family Fabaceae; genus Stylosanthes; species Stylosanthes scabra. The sequence continues at coordinate 8,811 of JASCZI010000116.1, forward strand.
AAATTACTTAAAAAACTTGATCGAACCAATTTAATTTGGTGGAGGCTTGTAATTTAAAGGGAATCTCTGCCGAAATTTTTTATAAAATCTAAAAAGTTGATTCATGATTGCATGTTTAATTAGGGTTGTGTTTGATGGATATCGTGGGTCTGAGTCATCGCTTGTGGATGTATGATAGGTTTTAAAACAAACAGGGGGGAATAAAGCTTGAGCTTTTTCAAGGGGTTGATGGGTTTTTTGCTTATGTGTTCAATTTGGAAGAATTTAGGGTCGCTGGGTTTTCTAGGTGCCCGTGCTCTAAATGTCATCTTCTGAATTAGATTGGTGCTGAGGAAATGACCCTTCACTTGTACCATAAAGGCTTCAATCTTGGGTGGATTTGGACTTCACACGGGGAAGTTGATGTACATAATATCAACCGTTTTGAAACTAGGGCCAAACGGCGGAGTGAGAGTGGCTCAAGAAGGGTTAATCTGAATAGAGAGGCGGGATTTTGAGAGCTTAGTTGTGAGGATAACCAAGAGCGGTATAATGAAATGATAAAATATGCATTTGGGATGGGTAAGACGGAGGATGAAGAGGAAGAAGAGCCTAATACGAAGGCTGCTAGATTTTATGAGCTGTTAGAGATTGCATCGAAGCCGTTGTTTGACGGTTGTGCACACTTGAAGTTGTCCGCGTGCATTCGGATGATGAGTATAAAGGCCGAGTCTAACCTAAACCAGGAATCTTTTGAGAAGTTTGCAACGTACTGTAACGAGCTAATATTTCCTCAGCGAGTTCTTCAGAAGTTTATGTGCAAGTGAATTACGAGTTGAAGACATGCTTGTGTTGGAAAAGAATATTCCACTAATCATTTGTAAACTTGAGCAGATATTTCCTTTGGGTTTTTTCGATGTAATGGAATACTTACCAATTCACCTTCTATACGAAGCAAGGGTATGTGGACCGGTTCAATTTAGGTGGATGTATCCGTTTGAGAGGCTAATTGGTTCATTCAAGCAAACAATTAAGAACAAAGGTCAGATAGAAGATTCGATATGCGAGGGATTCTTGTCTAAGGAGATATCTTCATTATGTACCTTTTACTTCGAACCGCACGTGCATACACGGAGAACTAGACTGGGAAGAAATGATGATAGGGAAGAGTCATCCTCACCAGGGGCCACATTTCTGATATTCATCGAAGAATGGTTGCTTTTGGGTGTTGCTTGTGCGTACAATTTGGACGATAGGAAAAGAGCGGATGCGCATTTGCATGTGTTGCTCAACTGTGAATAGATTTTCCTTTATCTTCAGTATGCAGAGTTTAATTTATGTTTTTTATTTCATTAGTGACATCATAAACCGTAAATCATACTACACCTTTTCTTTGATTTTTAGGATTTTCGAGTAATCAAATACGGGGGCTTCCACATCAGATTTCATACCATGGTTTAGGGAATACGCCCGAGTTAATCTATATGACACAACAGAATTTGAACTAGTTGCTCTTAGTTGGGGCCTTTTAAATAGAGCGATGTCTTACCCGATGTACGTCATAAACGGGTATAGATTTCATTCCTCAGGCTGGTCTATTGGGAAAAAAACAAACAACACCGGAGTTTGGGTTAGAGGAGATTCTGGAGGTGGTGAAAGTGATTGGTATGGTGTGTTACATAATATTTTACATGCCGTAGAAGTTACAATGTGTGTATGTTTAAATGTGATTGGTTTGATCCAAGTAGGCAAGAAACACGTAAGCACAAGGATTACAACATCACCTAGGTAAATACTAGCAGAAAGTATAGGCATTACGACCCCTTTATTCTCCCTCAGAATGCATGACAAGTATACTATTTGCCTTATCCGGATGGCTATAAATCCAACTGGGTTGTTGTTGTTAAAACAAAACCGAGGGGACGGTTAAAAACTGGCTTATCGGAGGGTTCAGAACCTTTCCAGCAGGCTGGTTCCTGAAATACAGCCACCGGACACACTGAGGAACTCCCTTGTCGACGATGACGTCATTTTAATACAAGTGAATAACCCTGGAGTTGACGATGAAGAAGATGAGGAACCATCAGATGCGGATCACGATGTGGAAGGGTGTACAGAAGAAGAAGATTTACTAGAAGACGAAGTTAGTTCGTCGGAACTTGAGGAGGAACCAATGCTTTCCGATGGTTCGGATTAGGTTCAAGACTTATTTATTAAGTGGATTACTTCTGGTATTATAAACTTGTTCATGTTTTTAACATTTATATATCTGCAGTTGTGTTTCTGTTTTAAAATATCATATGGTATTATTATTCGATGTCTTACACATTTACCATTATTCTTTGTAGGTCCACATGTACGGAAGAAGCAGAGGTTCTTCACAAAAGTCCCGTGGTCGCGCACGAGGTAGGGGGAGAGCGATCACTAGCTCGGATCGTACTCCTTCCTCTACCCCCTCCACGTCCACACCGGGGACTTCACTGGTTGCTCCTACTATACCTCTTCTAGCTGCTCTATCGCCACAGCCCGCTGCGACTGATTTCCAGCAAGCTGATCCATCGCTGCAGTAGAATGTGGATTCCTCCCATGTATCCCAGCCAGATCCCTCCACCCAGCAAGTTGAAAAGATTCCCATCACCTGGGATGGTCAGAATGGGTATGCAAACACAAATTTAATAAAGCTTTTGAACTACTTTTTATTTAAACGGACGTATTATTATTATGTCTCTCTAAATTAACATGATTTGTTTTCAACTTTGATCCGAACAATAACGTGTGCACGCAAGCGATTTCTGATGTGATTGAACTCATGCTGAACGAGTCATGGATAAATTATTCCGAGATCCCGGCTAATGTTTAGAATCGATGGTTTGAGAAGTGGGAGGTACAAGACTTACTACATCTTATTCACATTATATTATCTTTGTGTTTCTTCATTTATGTGTTTTAACTTACTTGTATTAACTTGCAGGATGAGTTTACGTGGCCTGAACAAGAAAAAGGACAGATCCGTAAGGCCTACGACTACCGAGCGGGGAGGCGCTACCAGCAAATCATGCGGGATGTCCACGGCAGTGAGCTACAAAGGCTGAAGTGGCTTAGTGATGGGCTCCGAAGGCTGCTACTGAACAGGTTTGGGAATGATCCAGGTTTCAAGAAACGTTCGGCCGTCAACAAAGTGAACCGAGCTTCCTCGAAGGGCGCCTACCTGCACATTGGGGGTTCTGCAACCATTCCCAAGACCCGTGCAAGGATGGTAATAGAATTTCAACTCTTGTTTAATTCATTAATTCATAAATTAATTGTATAATTTTAATTATATGATGCATTCATATCATTTTAAACTTTCTTTGTAGACGAGGTCATTGGATCGCCCACCAACCGACCCAGAACTCTTCAAGGAGACGCACACATGGAAGTGTGACACATCCGTTGTTGAGAAGCGTGCCGATGACTTGCTGGTATGCTTTAGTCATTTGCGCAGTTGTGGATCAATATCTGAATTTCAAATTTTAATTACTAGACGTTGTATCATTTTATACTTGACTGGTTGCTTTCTTTCAGTTTGAGTTTTCTGCCAACCTGGAGCAAGCCACCCAACAAGCGCAGGAAGAGGGTGATGAGAATGCTGGTACAGTTGACCCGAACGTTGTGTGATGTCAGACTCTATCTGAACCATATAAGAACCGGGTTTATGAGGCCGGGGGATTCTTCGCCTCATCTCTCTGCAAATCCGGCTATGAGGGATCATCTGCCTCTGCCACCAGCACTCACCAAGGCCCGGGTGCTCCGGAGGTTGTGGACTTGAGAGAGTAGGTCCAGAACCTGACGCAGAGCCTCGAGACTCTGGGGCATATGTTGCAGTAGCACATAAATGAAGTTCGGAGTCTCAAGGATACCCTAGCTGAGAAGGATGCGAGGGCAGAAGATCATCTACGGTGCGTGGAGGAGATGCAGCGGCAGATGGCAGCCTTCTGCAACCCCCTACGTCCTGAGAGCAGCACTACACCACCATTGCCACCTCGTCCACCACCACAGCACCCAGATCATGATGACGATGATGATGACGGCTACAAGGATGCGTAGCTAGTCTAGTATTTCTTTACCATTGTTGTTGTTGTTCCGCTTCTAGGACACTTTTATAATTTTCATGTATGAATTGTATTTGTTAGATATTTTATTTTTTATTGTGTTTGACTAATATTTAGTTATGATTGTCTATTATTTGTTGTGTGCATTGGGAGATTTAATTGCGCATTTCAGTTTCAGGTTTTATTTACGTAACATTGAATTTAAAAAAAAATTAAACCTGATATGCAAATTTCCGTCGGATTTTCCGTTGGAGAAATGCTTATTAGTCAGTCCAATTTTCGTCGGATTTTCCATCGAAAAGGAGTTTTTCGTCAAAAAAATTTCCGTTGGATTTTATGGGAATGGTTTGATCCGACGGAAATCTCTAAAATTGCTTCATTTATATTTGACATGGTTTTCATCGGAATAATCCAATGAAAATTACCGTTTGACCTGCAGAATCCGACGAAAATATATTTTCGTCGATGACTTAATCGTCAGATAACCATCCGACAAAAAATCTGACGCAAATCTCCAAACCGTCTATTTTCTATAAAAAAAAAAAAGAAAACCGACGGTAACAAGCAATTTTCCTGTAGTGGATGCTCTTGGCAACTTTGGAGGAGTTTGATCCATACTTAAATTGACTCACTAGAAGCTCTCAAGAATTATTCTCATTCGACGGATTGGTCTCTCCATCACTCGAACAGATTGGTCTCTCTGTCACTCTCAATTAACATTTTAATATGTGTATTGGATAAATAAACTTCAAAGACTATTTTAGCAGAAGAGTGAAATTTCAGGAAACAAATTGAGAATTAACACAAAAAAAAAAATTTATACATAAAGTATTTCTCACCAAAAAAATGTGCAATATGCATCACAGGTCTTTGGTGTTTGGTAACATAATTATTGAGTTTTTGATAACAAAATTAAAAAGTACTAGCTAATTTTTGAATTTTTTTTAGGTTTTATGTATTTTAAAAAGTATTTTCAAATATTGTTTTTATATATAACGAAATAATATCCAAGTTAGTCAAACTTTTTATATTATATATATAAACCCCATATTTTTTACCCTCAAATTTGACTCCAAACAAAATTTTCAACATTTTTGTTTAAATTCCCAATTACTTTAGTTGAAGTTCTAAGGTTTTTAAATAAGAGTTTAATTTTGATAAGCTAAAAGTGTAAAAAGTTTTATACTCTCATTTAATCAGATTCATGTATTTATATGACTTTGAAAATAATAAAAATTAATTACTTTTACTGATGTGACAATACATGATTAGATGTATGTATAAAACTCTTTTACACGTATGGAAGTTAAATTCTTCAAGGATAACACTCACACATGAGTACGTAGGTACCCAAACTTAATTGTCTACTAGAGTATTTTACTCGTGCATTTGCACGGTAATTATTGTAGCATGTTATAATAAAAATTATATAATAACTTGATATTAATATATAATCAAATTTAAATTTATGTTTTATAAAGTTTAAAATTTAATTTAATAAATATTTAAAGTTTTTGTTAACTATATATATATATATAAGATTTTAAAAGTATATCGAGTTTGACATTTTTGAAGAAAATCACATTATAAATTCTATGATGAGAGGATATAGAATGTTAAATTTAGAAGAAAAAAAATTTTTTCCTAAAAGCTATTTCTAATAAGCCCTAAAACTTTATTTATTAAATATACTAAAAAAATTAATATTTTTGGCACATATATAATTAATGAGAGAGTTTAAGAAAAGAAGAAAAATACGTCATTATATTTGTGTAATATTTTACTAAATTTCAATTTTAGATTGTACAATCCGCTTTATACTATGATTATGATGATATATATAATATCATATTATTCTGAAATTAAATAAACCATCAATTGAATGTTTTTAGAAAACACTTTATATACAATAAAAAATAATCCTAATGTATTTATATATATATTTATACATTTTGCTTTACATATTTTTCAAAGCAATTGATCGCTAAAATAATCTAATATGTCATGGTAGGATAATCAAATTTTTTTTACAACATAGTCGATCGTTTTCTTTATAAATACTAAATACCTACTTTTGTAGGTAGTCAATTAGTGATTAATAATTTTTAGTATTTATCTAGCATTATTATTTTGTTTTTAAATGAGATTACTTGTTTTATTTTCTTTTCTATGACTTTTATTAAATAAAAAATTTAATCGATTTTTTAGTTAGAAGAAAATTTTGTACCACTACTATTGTATCTATATACAAGAAAAAAATATATAACATTATTTACATTATTTATGCAATATGTGATTAGCCTTTCATTAATCTACTCTTCTATTTTTGAGTTATCAATATATACAAAATAAATATTCTACCAATAAATGTTCAGAATTTGATATTTACAGATTAATAACTTTCTCCATAAATTTAAAATAATTATAGCTAAATTGGTGTTTTAATATAAAGCTAACGAAAATAGAAAAATTATTATTTACTTTTCTCTAGTAGAATTCGTACGACATAACAATTTAAAACAAAGATATAAGTAGTAATTAAAATTTTAGTTGAGATAATTTTTGTGCCATTCTTTGAGCATTTTTAATGTTTATTTTGAATGTATTTATTATATATAGTAACTTATTTTAATTTATGATATAAAAAAGTTCTATAAAAATTTTAAAAAATAAATGGTTGTGATAAAATCAATTAAATGTGATTCTAATTAAGAAAATATCAAATTTTTTGTTTTTCAATTTTGAGAAATATATTCAAATAATTTTTTTATCCATTATTTTGACTAAATTTACATTTATTAGGAAATCTATAATAAGGAGCAATCCTAACATAATATTATTAAATACCATTTTCTTAAAAAAATAGAAAGAGTAGAGTAGTTGAGTAATAATTCTAAATTGATTTAATAACGATGAAGAAAATAGTTTATAATTCAATGACAAATAATGAATACAAAAATAAGAGTGAAAAATATCATGGAACAATAAAACTAAAGTGGTTAAGTAAAAGAAACAAATCAATGCTACACAAATATGATATAATTTTATTTCATTGTTTTAAAGTAAATATCCAAAAACAAAAGGTATATATATTTAGGGGGTAAAAAGAAAGTTGACGTCTCGTGGCTTTAAAGGAGGAATAAAACTATTCTGTAAAGCTAGAAACAGTCAGGTTTCCTTGGTGATGAATATTCTAAACACTTTCTGCAAGGATTCAGGTATGAAAGTTAATTTGTCCAAATCCAAGGTTCTATGTTCTCTTAATGTTACTCGGAGAAGGAGAGAAATCTTTACAGGTATCTCCAGCATCAGATTCACTCAAGATCTGGGTAAGTATCTTGGGGTTAATTTGGGTCACTCGAGGGTCTCTCGAGCATGTTTTTCTGAAGTGGTTAACAAAGTTCGTGATCATTTGGCCAGTTGGAAAGGAAAACTTTTGAACAGGGCTGGTAGACTCTGCCTAATCAAGTCTGTTGCTTCTTCCCTACCGATTTACCAGATGCAAGTTTCCTTGTTCCCTAATCAAACTTGCAATGAAATTGACTCAATCTTGCGGCGCTTTCTTTGGAGAGGTTCTACTGAGGGACGTTTTTTGAGCTTAGTGAGTTGGAAGAAGATTGCTATCCCTCGTAAGTTTGGAGGTCTTGGTATTAGAGATTCGTGGTCAGTCAACCTTTCTCTACTGGGTAAATTAGCATGGCAGCTTCTTCGGCAAGATGATAAACTGTGGGTCAAGCTTCTTTCACATAAGTATAACTTTAATTTTGGCAACTGGGACTCTTTATCAGCTAGGCAATGCTCTCAAGTCTGGAAGAGTATTGTCAATGCACTTGGTGAATTGAAAGAGGGTTTTTCGTGGCATGTTGGCAACACGACGAGATCATTCTGGTTTGACTCCTGGCTCCCAATTGGCTGTCTTGGGGAAAAACTCCCTTTCATCCATATCTCTGACACTGCTCTTTCTATTGATGCCGTCTGGTGCGTCCATGGTTGGAATTTCGATATGCTTGCCACTCCTATTCCTCAGGCTTTGAAGGATTACATCTCTTGTTTTAAGCCTACTCAACATTCTCGTGATGAACCATCATGGGTGTGGGGCCCTTGCCCCTCGAAAGTGTATTCAGCTAGGGAGGGCTACTCTTGGATAGCGAGAAGGACATTTATGTGGCAAGAGTCGGAAAATTGGCTTTGGGTTTGGCGTTTGAGGGTTCCGGAAAAGTTAAAATGTCTCATTTGGTTAATCCTGCAAGATGGTCTCCCTACTAATGTTTTTCGGTTTCATAGAGGTATGGCTAATTCCGTGCTTTGTCCTAGGTGTAATCTTCATCCGGAAACTATTATTCACTGTCTCCGTGATTGTCCATCGGCACACTCTGTTTGGCAACAACTGAATTCCTTCACATCGGATATGATGCAATCTTTGGATATCAAAAAGTGGTTGTTGTATGGCATACGGTTACATAAGTACATCTTCTGCTCTACTATTTGGTGGATCTGGCGCGACAGGAATAATTTCATCTTCAACTCAGATGATGAATGGTCTCCCTTAAAGGTAAAATCTCTCTCATTATCTTTGGCAAAGGAGTTGAACTTAATTTATCAATTACAACCTGCTAGTGTGCCCCTGTCTCTTCTTGTGGATTGGACTCCTCCTCTTGGATCCATTATTAAAGTTAATTGTGATGCAAGTGTGTGTAATACCACTCATGTGGCTGGTTTTGGTTGTGTCCTTCGAGATGCTAATAGTGCTTGGTTAAAGGGCTGCCTTGGAACAATACCTATTTGTTCAGTTTTGAGAAGTGAACTGTTTGCTATTTGGCAGGGTTTGATGCTGGCCTGGGAGTGTGGATTTCGTGATGTTTCTTGTGAGACAGATAGCCTGGATGCCTTCCTAGCAGCTCAGCTACATTCTACTCCCAATAATGCGGCTGATGCGGATTTGATTGTGAAAATTCATGAGGTTCTTCGCTGGAATTGGCGTGCTGAGGTGGTCCTTATCCAACGTACCGCGAATGCCGCTGTTGATTTCTTGGCAAAAAGTGCAGTTGATAGACAAATAGATCATGTGGAGCTACTTGAACCTTTGATTAATATGCATAACGTGTTGCTGGTTTAAATCACTCTTCTATAGAGAGGAGTTAGTTGTTTTTCTATTGTTTTAGTCAACAAAAAAAAAAGGAGGAATAAAACAAACCAAACTTTCAAGAAAAAAAAGAAAGTTGATGATATTATATATACATGAAAAAGGAAAAAGTTAAATTAACAAAAAAACCATTAAAAACATAATTTTTATAATATAATATAATTTAATTTCTTTATTTTAAAATAATTGTGTAAAAATATATTAGCGTAAAAGTAAATCTTAGTAACATATAAATTTATCGTGAATAGTTAAAACTACTATAAAATAAATGAAAATGTGTAATTAATTATTATTTGATTATCTCAATTAAATTATTAATATACAATTATATTTTTTCTATATTTTTATTTATATGTCTTTATTATAATATATATTTCACAAATACGAAATATTTTTTTAAAAAAAAGTTTCATCATCATATCTCCCTTTTATTTATATATTAATTATTGACTAATAATTATTTATTTTTCTTAATTAATTTCTTAATTTACTCAATTTGTTAAGTTAAATTGTTATTAGATTAAAGTTTGTTTATTATTTTATAAAATTTAAATTAAATTGTTTCTATAATTTTTTTTCATGAGTATATAAATAATTTTAAATTAAATCTAAAAATAAAATGAGCTACTCCTTAGTGGGCTTTGATTTTATGGGCCTATTTCATAAAAAAAAATAAATTAGTTACATTATATATATTATATTATATATAAAATCATAATATTTATGTCTCTATTTTATATATGTTACATATACAACATTCAATATATTTGATATAAGAAAATTTGGGAGATGACACCTCATCAACTCCACTTAATCAATGTGTGTGTTTTTATAATATATATTAGATTAGATATTAGATTAGATTAGATAACATAATGGTAATACAAGAGTTAACAGTGAAAAAGGATAATGTACCTCAAGTGAGAGGTAAAATTATGAACAGCGAACTGCAATTCTACATCTTTCTTCTTTAGATGTGTCACCGCTCACATGTTCTTTATTTCCATTCACAAACCAAAGCTCCTGTTCTGCAAAAACTCATGTAGTAGGTCAAATGTGTTAAATAAAAAATTTTTAAAAGAACAAATGCCCAAATTTTAAAATCAGCTAACTTCAATCAAATTGAATCTCTTGAGCATATCTTGACAAAAGCTAAAAATAAACTGAAGAAACAAACATTTTTAGTCTGATCTACACATTTCGAAATGACCACTACACATACTGTGTGAGATGGATAGAAAATTAACGTTTTCATTCTGATATTTGAGATAAAAAGAGGGAGATCGAAACTATTATTATTTTTTGATTGACTGATTTGTTGTAGCAAATGTATTTTAATTAATTCTTAGTAATTGAGTTTTTATATACACATAATATAATTTGTATTTGCCTTATAAGATAACCACATTTGACATTTGAGCCTTCTCTAAAAAGTGAATACACTACTACTTTGATCATTTCTACTGAAGTTTCATTTACAGGGAAGATAAAAAATATAGAAACTTTCAGTAATAATTTAAACATTCTCTCTAAATATTATTTAAGTAGACCTTTTTTCATAATAATAATATTTAAATATAAAGTATCTTTCTGTTATTAATTAACTAATTCTTATTACGAGTCATTGGAGGTAATTTAATTTTCCTTTTCGCAAACATTTACATATTCATGTCATCAGACAAAGATCCTACCAAAAAAGAACAAAGGTATAGTACTTTAGAGTATATAACCATACCTTGAGAGCAAAACAAATTACTAATATTAATGAGGCACTTCTTGTGATTGTTCAGCAGCTAACATCATTGTTGATTCTACATTCTTTTTCATCATCCAGTTGCGTTTCCCCCTCACATTTTGTTCCCGTTTTTAAATACTCGAAAGTATTTTGAAGCTTTTGACCCTGCAAATTCATTCTCAAGTCAATTGAGTTTACCGAAATTTCCAGTTACTTAGTTAGTCCTAATTAATTAAGAGCCACTAATAATTAATCTAGACATACATAAGCTACAAAGAAACAAACCTTCGTATGTTCGTATATATTTAGATTGCGATGATTTCTTTGCCTTTTTTTCTTGATCACTACTGCTCCAAGCCTCCAATCCAGCCAAGAAACTCCAGAGAAAGTTACAAGAAGTTGTGTATGTGTATGTTATGATGATGAGTAAGATAACAAGGAAGAAAGACTTTGTTTTTTCTTTAATTTTTAATCAACTACAAGATGTGGTTAAAGCTAAAGTATATATGATGGATGGAAAATTAAAAGAAAGCGTAGGGCTAAAAGATGCTTTTAATTTCCATGCATCATATTTTCTGTATTATTGTAATAACGCGCCGTATAAAATATATTTATAAAGTGAAAAATTAAAACACACCCCGGCTTGCATACAGTGCAGGATCCCTTCAAATCCAAGTCTCTCTCTGCTTTTTCTTTTTGGTCCTGTTGTGTCAACTTTTGCAAGTATATTAAAAAAGATTAATTACATGCTAAATTTATACAAAAAAATATAAGACTATTTTATCAATAATATAATCGTTTTCAAATGATTTTTCAAGATATTGAATCTATTTCTCTCCTGATTATCTTATCAATAACATGATCTTGTTGTTGGAATGGAGGTGGTTTGAAGACTTCCCAGCTTTTATCAAATACAAGAATTATTGCAGGAGATTAGGCATAAGCCAAAGTTGTATAATCTAATTATCATATATTTGTGTAGAAGTACATATATTTTGTTCGAAATATATTATATCTTTTAATATATATTTTATATTAAAAATTAATTTTAATAGTTAATTTTATTTTAATATGGCTCTGATATGGCTGCTGTTAAGACCCTTTCACTTCAACCAGCATCATAGGAGTAATTAAGGGCAAATTTGAAAAAACGGTTCTAAATTCCCTCTCACATAAAACAGTCCATCACTTATCTGTTAACTTTGTGCCTTGTTCCAAACTTGTGCACAACAAATAAAGAACATAAAGTGAAATGCTATAGTAGGGAGCAAGCTAAGATCAATAACTTTATATTGTTATGTTATAGAGAGGGCATGGAACAATAGATTTTTCTTTTCTTTTATGCCTAAAGTGGTGCAAATTAAGATACATAATTAATCGTCATATTATTTTGCAATCCCGATAATATAAGGTTTTGAGAATCAGACCGGTCATTGAATCAATAGAGTGACTGGTCAATAAGATTGTGTTTGTTTTCAGTGGATAAGACATTGAAAAATAGATATTGATGTACCAAAACATATTTAATAATAGAAATATGATAAAAATACAGTGTCTCTAACATAATTTTTTTTTTTTTGGTGTCCATTTTTCAAAGAAGATAACAGATAAACACAGGATGCGGAGGAGTGGACATGAGATTTTTAATATAATTACTCATAAACTATTTCTTATTCCATCATTACCCCTTTTTTTTTATTTTGAGATCACAATGTTGGGAATATGTGGTATGACCACAATCCAATTTATCATGTGTAAGATAATTTATTATTATTATATGTATTAAATGATTAATACAATAAGGTCCTTGATTGAATTTAGAGATTTATCATTATGATAGAGATCATAATATTGAGAGATAAATCTTTTATAAGTTTAATCTAAAATATTCTTGGTCATAGGATTATTAAAATGGACATGAATAATCAATATACATATATAATAAATCTCAGTTATTAAATTATATATATAGATGGTGTGTATAGAGATATGACCATTGAACTGACTCACTACGAGAATTCCTAATGATTATGATTACCGTATATTTGTCAATAGGATATTCATTCTCACGATAAAACATTGTATTAGAGTTTCCTTTGACCTATGATTATCATAGTAATTAACAATGTATGTTTTATACTTTGATTCCGAACACCTAATACCCTAGGGTGCTAGTTGAATAGATATTCGGTATGATTTAAATGCTTGTAGAATTAATAAATAATCAATAAGAAATCCATCAAATCTCGGTAAAGAGTTTGAGCTCATGATTATAATGAATGAAATTAAATAAAGCCTTGGCCAAGGACATTGAATGAATAAAGAAATGAGTTCTTGAGTCATTCATCGTTTCATTATAAATATTAGTAACAAGTAAAAGTTTGACCGTTAGACCATATTTTAAAGGTTAACTAGTAGCTGGAAAGATGGAAGAAAATATACTTTGTTATTCACTGATTCTGATTAGTAAAATTACTTCATGCTAACGGGTCGTCGAGGAGTGTTGCTAGATGTCAACCTCGATTAGTAAATTCAGTATGACTAGTTAACTACCATCTTAGTGTTGAACCTATCGGGTCACACAAGTTCTGATCTTTGCTAAAGAATTGTTTAAATTATTATTTGATTTGATCAAATAAATAATTATTTTAATTCAAATAGAATATTATTATATTATTTGCTAGCACCACCAATAATATAATAATAGTATGATAATTGAGGATATTTGAGTGATGGTTAAGAATAATCTGTTATTCTACAATGAGTTTCAAATTTTGAAAATTGGATAAGATTCTATTTGAATCCGTTTAAAATTTGAAGATTGAATAAGATCCTATCTGAATTTGTTTCAAATAGATAAGATTCAATTTGAAACTACATAAGATTAAATCTGAAATAAGATAAGATAAGATAAGATCAGATCTAATTTCAAAGATTTAAATCAGACACAATCTCACACTATAAATAAGTGTACACATTGGTGGAGATATTCATTCAATGAAGTATCATTCCTCTACTTCTACACATACAAACATACAAGTCGAGTTCTTAGTGAAGAATTCTGATTGCAAATAGTTGCAAGGGACTTCTCAATTATTTTCGTTGATCAAAGAGTTGATAGCAAGGTTCAGTCTCGGTGTGAATACGCATAGCTCTTCGTACGTTCGAAGGATAAAATTTTTCTTTTACCATTCAAATATTTGTATCTGATATATATTGTTTTAATAAAATCTTAAACACAAAATAGATCAATTATAATTACTTTATTATTTCCGCTACATATTATAAACAAATAATAATCCTTCACACAAACAATTCCTTTTTCTCACTCTTCATTCAAAGTTTCAGATCTCCTTCTCTTCTTATTCTTTTCCCATTTTTTTTGTGTTATTCTTTCCTTCTTCTTTTCCTGTATTCTTTTCTTCATTGTTTTCTTTTTCTTTTTCTTCTTTTTTTCTTTTTGTTTTTTTTGTTCTCTCCTCTTATTTTTCTTTTCCTTTTTCTTCTTCTCTTCTTTTTGTTTTTCTGGCTCTCTTCTCCTCCTATTTTTCTTTCTCTTCTTCTCCTTCACTTCTTCTTTCTTCTTCTTTTTTCCTCTTATTTCTTTTTCTTTTTGTTCTCGTGATTTTTTCTTCTTCTCCGGTTTGCTCACTATTTCTACTTTACTTCATTTTCATACTATGAGTCCTGTAAAGACATTACCTACACGTGAATTTAATACGTTCCACCACTGCATTTTCAATTATAAAGTCCGTCATCCTATCACCCATCTATGATATCCAATCCAACCCAATCCGATCGAATATTGTTAATAACTCGATTAGCAGTGAGCAGCTTGAGTGCGGAACGCATTGAATTACGGGTTAGGTAAGGTTCAGGTTGGTACTCAATCCTATCCGACCAACGCGTACCCTATGTATATACATTATATTAAAGTAAATATACGTTCCAAGAACATTTTCGCTTTAAAAGGTTCAATTTCATAGATAAACTAAAAGGAATGTATTAAAAAAAAAAAGAAAAAGAAAATGTTGAAAACTTAATGACCCTTGTATGTTACACACAAAATGTACTGACAAAATATTAAATTCACAATGGAATACAAACATTTTTTTGTTCTTGAAAAAAGAAAGTAGCTAAAACAATGAAAATGCAAAACAAGTAATTACATAAGTTACAATATATAATAATGCAATCAGCCAATCTATCACACACATGTAATAACACTACATATACTATGTTACTAACACAGATCATTATCTACTGTTTTTTTTTTTTTTTGGTTTTGTTTTCTTTGTTAATTAATAACCACACCACACATGCACACTTCTTTTTTTAGGTTTTTCAAAACTATGACCTCGCCACAGACTTTCACTCTTTTTTTTTTCTTCTTTTTTAACTTATAAGTTATAACCACATCACACTTGCACTTTTTTTTCTTTTTTTTTAAAAAAAGAAATATAACCACACTACACATGCTCTTTTTTTCATTTTTAATTTTTTTAAAATACGACATAAAACAAATCAATTTGACAATATTCTTTCCTCTTCAATACGTGCATATCCTCTTCTTGTTTCAGACTTCATTACTGGAACTAAATTCCGCCTAATCACCTCAAAATGTTAATATATACATGTGTCATAGTTTTAAAAATGATAAAATTAAAATAAAAAATGCAAACTCAAGTAATATAATATATGCAGTAAAAATAATAAAAATAAAAATGATACTAATACAACTCTTAATCTTGATTTGGGATCTACAAGAAAGGCAAGTTGACAAACATAATGAATTTTGTTTTGTACTAAACAACTAATAATAATAGAAATCACATTTTTGCTTTTAATTTGAAACTTCTAGTCCTATACAGTAAATTAATGAAATATCTTTTTTAAAATTTAAATAGTAGAACTAAGTATATAATAATTTTATACTCTAACAAAGATCTTTAAAACTTAACTAGAAGTGAATCTTCTTCCCGAAAATGTTTTAAACTTGATTAAAAAATAAATAAAGGTTAATAAGTAAAATATAGGATCAAAATAAACCGATAACTCACAATAAAGGTTGGAATTAAATACTGAATCCAAAAGCATTTATGTAATAACGTGAACTATAAGAAAGAATGAATGATGCATATCATCCCAACCAAATCTCTAATTAATTAATTAATTAATTAATTTTCTCTCACAGAATCTAGTGACTAAGAATTTGGCCAACTCAAAATGCAGAGAAGATGATGATGTGTGAGAGTAACAAGCTAAGAGACTTAGGAAGCAAGAAAAGATCATAAAATGTAATCTGAATTCATTACTCTGCATTGGACACAAGTTCTAGTGATAGAATACAAGTAAATCTGTTATGAACTATAACAGCACCAAAACAGAAAAATTAACTAACTGGACAATACAGAAAACTACCTGCATCTAACTATTAGAGCAGAAACATAACTATATAATTGTTGGCTACATTGTTCCATATCACCCTATGCAAGATCCTAAGTACCATATATCTTTCCTCTTTGGTAGCTCTGACAAACACTAACATATTAAGGACTTTGGTGAATTTGAAACTCTCGTAACAGGGTGTGGTATTAAATTAGCAACTTTATTTGAGTTAGCAACTTAGACACTTAATTAGCATAAATGTGCAAACAAAATTGTATTCTAAATGATTTTGACAAATTCAGAGTATAATAAATTTGAAGATTGTAATAGTCTAAACTCTAAAGAGAAAAGAATGTAATACATACCATCCATTCAAATGCCTTCTGTACAGCACAATTGAGATCAACTTTCAACAAAACTACATCTTCAGCCTTCTTAAATCCAACTCTTAACACTTAAAGCATGTAGTTTTTTGTTTTTTGTCTTGTTTTTTGTTTTTTTTCTAACTTACTACCACACTAGACCCACACTATTTTTCTTTTTCCTTTTTTTTTTTTGGTAACTTAACTAAACCACACCACACATGCACTAATTACTTCTTTTTTTTTTTGCATTTTAAATTTTTTTGGATTTTTTTGTGAAAGTTATAATATAAAAAAAATCAAATTGCATTTGCAACTAACAAGAAACTTTTCTCCTTATCAACTCCTTTTGACATCTTGTTGTCTGTAACTCCATCTTTGGAATTGGACTCCGCCTAATAGAACTGCATGTTAATATAATTATATCAGTTTCAAGAAAGATAAATGGAAATGAAGAATCTAAACTTGAGTACTTAACTAAGTAGCATAAAATCAAAACTTAGTGTGATGTAATTCTCCGCCTTAGTTTGGACTTTGGAGTCTATTAGAAAGACAAAACTATTGTTAAATAAAATGGAGTTTATTTTAGAACAAAAGAATTAAATAAAAACCGGCTTTAAACATATGAACCCTCTCTTTGCATCCCCAACAAGAAAGAGAGAAGCTAACTAAAACTAAAAATTATGTTTTAGGTTGACTAATGACTAAACCAAGAATATCCATGTCCCTTTCTCTTTGCTTCCCAGCTTATTGGAAAATCTAAAGTGCTTGCAATTTAGAGTTTGTATGATTCTGCAATGTCAATGTCCCTTTCCCTTAAATTGAATTTGCATGCTTCTGGTTTAATAAACTTCGAGGAAGTAAACTTTATTTATTAATCTCATTAAAACTTCAACTAAAAAAAAAATAAAAGAATTAAATATGCACCCCTTCCAATGCATTCCATATAATGACCAGCTAGTAATGGTATTATGAACAAGTAGTACAATGATGGAAGGAAGAATGAGCTATGCATGTCCCTTACATATATCTATGAAGTGGGTATGATCTATGAATAAGAGGAAAATCTATGACATTCAACTTGGTAATCTTTTCTTTTTGTGGTCTTTCTGGTTTGTAGGTGACTGGGAATCATGGGTGTTTTTGTATAACGGGTGCTATAGGAATATAGGATGTATGGAGAAGAGACCTAATTAATATAGGGGTTGATATTTAGGGTATTTACATATTCTGTATAGATGATTTTGCAGAATGAGTATGCTTTTCACTTTGCTTCCTAGCTTATTAATAATATAGAGCTAATTATTTTAATAAATTTTAGCAAAGTAAATTTTATTTAATCTCATCACAACTTCAACTGAAAAAGACATAGGAACTAAATACATACCTTGTCAAATATATTTCGTACAGCAAAATTGAGATCACCTTCAACCAAGAATGCATGCTTGTCTCGCTTATAATGTGGAACTTCAGTATCTTCTTCCTTGAATTGAACTTCCATCCACCTGTTCACAGACACTGTACCTGCGCAGAAACTCTTCATCTTGTTGCAATTGATTAGCAACAAATGAACCAAGGATGGGAACTTCAAGGCAATGCTGCCATTGTAAAACCTTCCGAGGTTTGGCAGAGAGCGTAGAGACAAAGTCTTTAGTTTCTTGAATATTATTTCCTCTTCATCAAACTTTGACAACTCTTCTACTTCTTCTTCAGATACAATCTCTTCCAGTGATTCGCAGTTTTGTATGGACATGTTGTTCAGCTGATGCAGAGTTCTGCTTGTTGAAGGTGTGAACAAATTCACAAGCCCATTGCATTCTGATATATTCAACTCTATTAGGCTCGAGAACGATACCTTGCTTGGTACTATGCTTGTCAAACAATGACACTGATCTATTTGCAACTTTTCAAGTTTTTCAGAAAATTGTTGCATCCAAGAATGCGCTAACCCAATGGAATTCAGCTCAGACAAGGTACTCAATTGCAAGCACTTTAGATGTGGAATAACTATTTCTTTGACACAATCCATGCTAGGTCTTTCAGTGCAGAATATTTCTTTGAAAGAGCTACAACTTACAACGAGCTTCTCTATGGTGGGAAGTTGTTGAAGTAATTCATATGGAAAAGTATCTGAATCATCATGGAAACATTGCAACTCAAGAGCTTCTAATTTTGAAAGGTCATTCACATCAAATTGGTCATTTAACATCATCATGATCTCTTCTTTGCAGAGTGCTAGAAACTTCAAGTATGGGAATACCTACAACGAAAAAGAATAGGGCCAATTCAGAATCTACATATAAGATGGTCAAAATAATTAACATGACATGGATGGATATGTCATCATAAAATTTAACAAGAAATAGAACCTTTTCTGGTAAGAAAATGGCTTGATTCTCAGATTGTGAAGGTTGAAATCTCTGAGACTCGCATTCAAATGTCTTCAATTTGTTACAGTGGAATAAATGCACTTCCTCTAGCTTGGGGCATTCCAGCCTGTGAGATGCAGGGTAAAAGCATTTCAATTCTGGCAAATTCCATAATTTTATGTAGGTCATGCTTTGCAATGCAAACTCTCTAGGAGCTCCTTCCACAGTTGCTTCATCCTTTGCAACAATTTCCACCAATTTGTCACAATTTGTTATTTCCAACTTCTCAAGTTTAGTTAGATTTTCTGCCACAAATACTGGAAATAAATGTTCAAGGCTGTTACATCCATGAACATACACTTCTTGAAAGCTCTGAAAGCAACTAATGTGTGGAGTAGGATCTGAATCCCAAACATGTTCAACATTTGGCAACTGCTCAATAGTCAATTTCTTCAAGCTGGATCTTAAAGAATTGATCTGTGTGTCTTTGGTTTCAGGTGACACTTCAAATATTGCTTTTACGGAATCACATTGCCGCACTACCAACTCTTCCAATTTACATAACAAACCGAGTATATGGGAGGGTATTACAACAGATGTGAATTCACATTTTTCCACAATTAAAATCTTCAATCTGATGAAGCAGAGGGATGGGACTCGAAATGGACAATTCCATATTCCATGTATCCTAGGGTGTTCACTAAGCTTCAATTCCTTTACTTCTCTCAGAAATTTTGCAACCTGTGCATGCAATATAACAAGAAATGTTACATTAATCGGTACACATGTTAATTGGCAACCTAAAAACTAGTCTTTTGATGCAACTTTCATTCTAATCACAAAGACATTTTTAATTACATTTTTATTGGAATTATCTTATATCTTTATATATTTTTTTTGTTTCCACTTAAAAATATCACATAAGCTTTTGCTTTATTTATTGTGTTTATACAAGATTTAATTAACTACTCAAACTTTTCCTTCAGACTCTCGTATAATCTTATTTTATATTCTTACTTGAAACCTCTCAGATAATCCATGTAAGTGTTGATACATTTACATCTTATGTAAATTTTATTACAATGTAATTCATATCAATTGTCAATATTTGTGCAAGTCGTGTAAAAATTATATCTGCCAATGTGAAGATTAATGTGAAATTTTGCAACAATAATGATGCATATATAAAACATCGAATTGTATTTTTCTCAAATGCTTTCCACCAAGACCAACAATTCTTTCATGCTCAATCTCTTTGAGAATGGGCTCTTTTATTTCATCCTTTATTTTTTCTTCTTGTTATTATTACAATCCTAAGCATGAGAAAGATTAAAACTTGAAGAATTGATTTTTTATCTATTTATTTATATAATACAATTTTTTTAATATTAAAATCATGCTATATATGGAATATCACTTAGCTAAACACTGTCAAGTTATGAGTTTTGACAGTTAAAAAATGCAGGTTGGTAAAGTGAGTTAATTTTTCTCTTTACAAATTAATTTTTGTAGTTATAAACACTTAAAATGGATTGAGAAAAGTTTTGTCTCTTAAAGAAAATGTAAGAAAGGAGAAAATAAATGAATACATACCTCTGTTTTGCAAGTATTATGTAAGGTAGAATTGAGATCAACTTCCAATGGGGTAGCATCTCCATATTCAAGAAACCTAACTGTTGATAACTTGTTAATTTTGGTGGTACCTTCATAGAAAGTTTCCATCCTGATGCACTCAATTACTTTCAATTCGTCCAACAATGGAAAGCATAAGGTATAATCTCCCCCGTAAAACCGTCTAAAGTTTTCTAAACACTCAAACCATAGTTCTTGCAGCTGCTCAAAAACTATATCATCATGAATTGATTCTTCTCCTCCATCAGATACAATCTCTTGGATAGATTTGCAATAAGATATTTTCATCTTTTTGAGTTGAGTCAAGCTTTTAGCGGTAGCAGATGTGAACAAATACATCATGTTATCGCATTTAGATACAGTCAAATGCGTCATATTGGAAAAACATATAGGAGAAGAAACTAAGTTTGTCAAACCAGAGCAGCTTTCTACATTTAACGTTTCTAGAGTTTTGAGAATGGATGATTCTCGTATCCAGAAGTGTTCAAACCCTATGGAAGTTAGTTTGGAAAGTGAAGCCAACTTCAATTCTTTCAGTTGTGATAGAAATTGGACACAATCCAAATTAGGCCTTTCAGAACAGAATACCTCTTCGATGGAACTATTATTCATTTCGAAACTCTTTATACAAGACACCTTTTGGAGAAATGCATAGGGAAGATCATCAGAGACAAGCTTAACATTAAAGCCCTTCATATCAAGAACATTTATATTGCAAAAGTGGCTTCCCTCACATTCTTCATGTCCAATCATCTTTGCTTCTTTGTCACCAAGTGACAAGTTGATCAACTTAGGAGTAACCTGGGCAGAGGAAATGAGGTTGTCAATAATGAAAGTAAGTAGAGCACTTGTTTCAAATTATTAGGGATATAACAAAAAATTTTTTTTTTAAAAAAAAAAAAGAAGACAAAGATTTTAAAAAAATAAATAAAAAAAAAAGAGGAAAAAAAGAGGAGACTTAATCTTATATCATTAAGTCTGTAACAATGAACATTATACAGAAGAAAAAATACAAGACTTAAATCTTATAGCACAATGGATACTTTATGTATTTCATAATTTTGCTTTCACATATTTGGTTCTTCGATCATCGATTATCACAATACATTTTGTTTCTTATATGTTACTGTATATTAATTTTTTTTATCTTTATATTAGTGGTAATCTTTGACTTGTTTTAGCCGGCCAAACATATGTACCAACATATTTTGAAGACAAAACGAAAGAAAATATACAAGAAATTTCTTATACATATAAACCATACGATAAAGAAAAATCTATAGGCATTTTCATACAATGCAACTCACCAGGTTATAAAACAAACCTATAGGCATCAATAGTAGTCTCATGTAGGGAATAAAACAATTGCATAATTATAATTAAAAAGAAAATGTATATCATATGAAAAAATAGTCAAAACTCAATTAATAAGTATACCTCTTTGAAACAAACTTGCTTTTCAATTTGTGGATCATGCCCACTGAGTGTCTTCAAGCGGACACAATGAAATGAACAGTAAAAACAATTGAAGCTTGGCAAATCCAATAGTGTCAATGAAGTCAAACAAGAGAACATTATAGAGTCTCCAATTGTTTCTTCTGGTGTTTCTTCAATCCTTGCAATGATTTCTACCAAGCTCTCACAATGTTTTAACTCTAGATTTTCAAGTTTGTCAAGATCCTTGGCTACTGATTTTGGGAACAAGCTTGTAAGGCTTTTACATGTATCAACACGCACTTGTTGCAGAAGTTGAAAGTGGAGAATTCCATCAGGATCTTCATTCCAAATGCTTTCCAAATTGGGCAGCTTTTCTAATACCAATTCCTTTAGTGAAAACTTAATTGGTAGAAGCGGCTTGTCCTTTGTTATGCACTTCACATCAAATATAGTTTTAACATATCTACATTTTTGAACTTCCAATTTTTGCATGTTATTCAAAAATGGAAGTAAATTAGCAGGAATTACTTCAGATAAAAAATCACATTGATGCACAACCAATGACTCCAAATTACTGAAGCATGATTCACGAACTGGCAATGAGCCACGCCACATCTCTTGAAAATATAGGCTTTCTCGAAGTCCAATCTACACATGGAAAACAAGAAACATAATTAATCGTTGTTTATGGCCAAAATTGCAACTGATCAGGTTTTGAACTGCAGTGATCTATTGATTGTTATTTGTTATCGATTTGCCTAGCTAATACATATCATATATATTCAGATGCGTTGTGTAGAGTCACAAGGGATATACTCGTAAGTTTGGCGTTTTATTTGTGATAAACTATTTAGAGTCATGGTTCCTTTTTATTTAATTTTAAATAATAATAATAAGATAAAATGATATCAAAGTAAGGTTGCTCTAGAGCATTTCAATATATAAAAGAACATTATATATAATAATGGTTTAGATAAAATGGAGTTGCAATAACCTCTGTTTATATAATATAATATACTAAACTTGGAATTTGTTTATCTTTTGTTTATTTTACCGATACGGTAATGCTGGTACATGTACAACTCCATACATCCCATTTACAACACGGAAAGTATAAACATCAGCACAGAAAAATTCAGAAAACACATGAATACAACATATAATAGCACAGAAACAGTTACGTATAACACAGAAAGAGTATACCTCAACACATAAATCAAAATAGAAGAAGACAAGGGGTGTATAGAGGTGTACAGAGGTGTACAGTGGTACACATAATTCTTACCCATAATGTAGTTTATAATATGACATATATACTTGTCTAAGAAAATAATTTTACTTTGAAAGAACGAAGGACGTACTTTTTTGTCATTTATCTTGCGAATGGTGGCATCAACGTCATCTTCCCATTGGACTGCATATCCATTATATCTACGTCCTGAGCGGAACTTGACTGAATCTGGATTTATGTGGATGTGAGGAGAGAATGTTGTCATCCTGGAGAGTTCACCAAACATGGATAATTGTTGCAATGATGGAAAACACAAAGTACGTTTCCCTGAGTAAAACCATCTCATCATTGGCAAGCCTTCAAGATGCAAAACCTGAAGCTGCTCAAATATTATGCTCCCGTTACTCTCGTTAGATTCATCATCCTCTTTGGATATTATCTCTCTCATTGATTCACAATCACTTATCATAATCTCCTTGACTTGAGCCAAACTTTCTGCAGTTGAGGATGTGAACAAATACAACACTCCATTGCACCTATGTACAACCAATTTCGTCAAGCTAGAGAATGACACCTTGCTTGGTACCAAGTTCTTTATATCATAACACCACCTCACTTTCAATTTTTGGATATTATCAAGAATGGGATGTATCCAAGAGTTCTCAAAACCAATGGATTTGAGTGTATAAAGAGAATCTAGCCTTAACCCTTTGAGATGCGATAAGAATTCAACATATCCAGCCTTAGGTTTTTCCTCAAATAGCACCTCTTCAACTCTTTCTTGTGATGAATATCCAAATTTAAGCTTTCGAGACTTTAGTTTCCAACTCAACTTGGCACCTCTCATATAAAATGATAATTTCTCCAAGCTACCAAATAGCATATCAACCTAACAAGCAAACCGAAAAAGAAATGTTCCAGGCCACTGTCAATTACTCATTTTAAAAACAGAATAAACGATCCGTTAACATTTTTTTTAAACAAAAATCTCCACTGTTTAACCGTTTTAAAGAAAATGCATATTTTATTTTTTTTATATATCTATGACATCAACAAAATTGTGTGTTTTGATCCTTAATTAAGGTGTTATTTACTTGTTCCTCATCAATAAGTTTTCTAAGTTATAATAATTTATATCACTTTCTATGGTTAATCTAAATTGATTTCAATAAAAAAAAGTATTGACAAATTCTTTATAATTAAGAAGTACCTGTTCAAGTGGAATTGGAATTTGTTGATCTAAAAAAGCTTCTGCCTCTTGACAATTGAGTATCATCCATTTATAGGCTTCTATATTGAGTTTAGTTAGCTTTGGAAACTGAAGCTTGTGTTGTCCAGGATAAAAGTATTTAAGCAGTGGCACTCCCATTAGATACAAGGAACTCAGAGAATCTAACACAATTGTTATGGCGGTGTCTTCTAATTCTGAGAATATTTTATCCTCTCCAAAGATTTTTCCAATCTTTTCACAATTTTTTATTGAAAGATTGTTTAGCATAGCAACATCTTTAGCCCAGGATGATGGAAACACATATTCAAGACTATCACATCTATCAATGTTCAAATCTTGCAGAGCTTGAAAGTGAATAATTCCTTTGGGATCTGTGTTCCATACATGTTCCAGATTTGGTAGATTCTCTAACGACAGTGTTTTCAAACGGGACATGACCATTGCTTTTGTCATCTTATTGCTATTTGCATCCATATTAAAGATGACTTGCACTCCATCGCAATTGGATACTTGCAGATTTTCCAAATTCTTAAAGGAATGAAGCAAATGAGATGGAATTACATGCACAAGATAACCACATCTCTTCACAACCAAAGATTTTACATTCTGAAACCTGTTCACTTGTTCCAATGTTTGGTCACACCATACTTGTTTTAACTCTGGATGATTGGAAAGCTCCAAATGAACCTATTAAATAATTATTGGAAAAATAAAAATAATCACTTATTTGCTTTCAAAACGTGTTTTTCGAAATTCACATTTTGTCTAAGTAGTTTATTTTGGAAATAAGAAAAAATGCTTTTGCTCATGAAAATTTTGGACATAAGAATCCAACATTTTAGAAAAAAGAATCATAATATATGAAGTTTTTTAGCCCGAGGATCTAAAATAACTTATCTAAAATCAAAATAAAAAAGATACATATGTTTTATGAGAATCAAGTTTCTGGAAATTATAATATGTATTTTTTATTTTATATAATTAAAGAGTTACACGATTTAATAAATAAAATATAAAAAAATACTTGAGAATTTGATTTAGGATTTTCAATTTAATCCAGTGCTTGTTGAAATATGATGAATAATATATAAAAAGTATCAATTTAGTTCAATATTTAGGAATGTGGCAAATCAAAGTGGAAGGGGGATTAAGAACAAAGAAGGAAGAGCACAATTAAGAAGAGGCCATCAGTTAAGAAAGGAGCATTTATCTAATAAATGAGCTGATGAGGGAGTACCTTATCTAGCATTTGAATGGTGCCATTCAAGTGTCCTTCCCAATACTCTTTCTCTTCCTCGCCATATTTTTTACTGACAAGTACACTTGGTAACTTGGGTGTAGTTATGAGCTTTGCAGTGAATGTTTTCATCTTGGGGCAGTGTTTCAGAATCACTTTTTCCAACAACGGCATTGAAAACTCACAATTCTGATTGCTACAGAAACTTGTGAGGTTGCTTAGTCGCTCAAATTCTATAGTTATCAACTTGGCAAAGACAATTTTAATCTCCTTATCATTTCCCTGATCATCGGTAACTATTTCATTCAATTTATGACAATAGGATACCTTGATGGTGGTGAGTTGAACCAAGCTCTTTGCTGTTGAGCATGTCATTAGAGTTTTCAATTCATCACAGTAATATACTTCCAAGTATGTCAAGTGAGTAAAGGACACTGAGGAATGTACCAAGCTGGTCATTTTGTCGCAGCAGTTTACGACCAAGCGGTTCAGTGATCTCTGAAGAGCATGATCTCTTTCAAATCCAATATCCTCCATATTTGAACACCACTCCAAGGTGAATTCCTTAAGAAGTAATACAGTTCCCAATTTTTGCTTCAGAGTGATATTTTCACTTGGCACGAACTCTCGAATCTCCAGACAAGAATTCAAGTATAAGATTTGTAGATTAGGAATGGTTTGGAGGAAGTTGTATAAAGCCTCCTCATCTCTCTGCCATGAATTCAAGTAAAGCTGTTTCAAACAGTTTATGTGGTACTCACTTCTGTTGCTCATTAACCATTCTACTCCTTTAGAGTCGATATTGAGATGCTCCAAGTTGGACATGACCTGTACATCAATTTAAAGCAACTTGATTGACAGAATTATACATTGAAAATTAAATGGGTTGTTTAGATGGATTTTGTATGTAATACCTGAAATAATCAGATATAGATGAATAATTTTTTGTCTTTTTAAAAAAATACAAAAAATTATTAAAAAGAACTTCCTATCTTTATTTTTTTTTTTATATTGAAATTAATTTCTGTCTATTATATCTTATTTTAGAGATAGTATCAAAATACATCCTGAACACTACTAAGGGAATATTAATGATAATTAATTTCAAAAGAGGAGATGACCTCATCAACTGATAACTCCTATGTTCTTTAAGTTTTATATCGAAATCAAATATTGATGGTTAGCAAATATCTTCTTATTGTTAAGCATACTATGTAAATAATAATAATAACAATATTTTTCCCTTAAATTTATGATTGACGATGCCTATGCGATCATGAGACTCATAACAATAAGCGGTAGATATGAATTGGAGTACACGTCCAAAAAAAAAATTGGAGTAGAGTTGCAGACAATAAGGCCATGGATTTTTTCATTACCTGTTCGGCTGATAAGAATGCTCTCTCTTCTTTGCTGGCATTTACTGTTGTCAGTATTTCCATGTTTGGACACCCAGTCATTGTCAGTTTCTTCAATTTTGGACACTTTACAACATGCCTCCCTTTGTAAAAATATTGGATTTTTGGCAAGTCACTAAACGACATAGAGACTACTTCAGGAAGCTGCAATGCTTCATTTGTTATTTCTGACTCTCCATCACACGCAATGATTTCCTCCAAATTACCACATGATTTTATCGAGAAGCTTTCTAGTTTTCCAAGATCATTATTGGCTATAGAAGCTGGCAACACATTGTTCAATGTGTTGCATCTAGAAATCTTTATATTCTGCAGATTTGAGAAGTTAACAACTCCTTTTGGATCTAAACTCCACACTTGCTTCAAATATGGGAGATTCTGCAAATCAATAACTTCTAATAATGCAGATTTTGCATCATTTTGTTGTGGAGGACGACCTTCGAAAATGAATTCCACCCACTCACATGAATAAACCTTCAAGCTTTTTAAACTGAAATAACAACATTTCATGTGACTAGGGAAAATCTTGTCAACCTTATTGCACCTACTAATGTCAACAGAAATGAGACTAGAAAATGAATCTGCACTGACTTCATCTTCATGTGGCCATATGTCCTTTAACATCTGCATGTCACTCAACTGAATTTCCTCCAACTCAGGAAAGATACGTACCTGTACCTGTTTCAATGCAAAATAGTAGAATTAGAAAATATGCATAGAACATCATCATCACAAGCTTTAAAATCCTATGCACCTTTGAATGCTCATTGTTATTTTCAGTGATGAATAACTTTCCCATTAGCGAACAGTTACTTATGGAGATGCTTTTTAGCTTCTTGAGATTGCGAGCCACGGACAATGAGCATAAATATGTTAAGTTACAGTCTTCCAAAGTTAATCTTATCAAGTTCTGAAACCATTCAGAGGAAAGTTGGTCGCTCCATATCCTGTGGATCTTGATTGAGAACAACTTTAAGCTCTCTAAATTTGGAATTTTTACCTACAAGAAAGCACACACAAATACCAGTTATGTTTGGAATCACTGATATAAAGATGTTAAAGACGGATAATTTTAAGCTTGAAGAAGGGCATACATTTTCATCAAAGAGAGAAAAGGAAGATGTGGTACTCTGCTCATCCTCTACAGGGACAATTCCAGTATCATCAGTGATTCTTGCTTGCTTTTCCATACGTTGAGGTTCCAAAGGCATGTTCATATTGTTGTAAAAACCGGCAAATGATGGTAACTTCTGTAGTGTCAAAGAGCATAACTTCTGAAACTCAACCTTGTTGGATCCTTCTCCTTCCTCACTAACAACTGCTTGTAGAGAATCACATTCAGAGACATCAATTGTTTCTAGACTAGCAAGATATTTAACAATGTAAACGAAGAATATGCTCTTCAATTGTGGGCACATCTTCACTTTGATTGTCTTTAGTCTAGAGAATGAGGAATTTGTAATAGGACTGCAACATATGTTCTTTATGTTCTTTAGGTTGAAGAGGCTGAGAAACTCTAAACTCGGAAAAGCTTCATGAGGTTGTACCAGCTCCATTGAGTTTACAATGTATTTAATCTCCTTATTATTTACAATCGACAAGTGTTTCAGATTTGGAAATCCATTCAAATTCAACTCATAAAATGCATTTTGAACTCCATGTAGCTCTCCCAACAGCATATTCACCACTCCTTTGAATAACAATTTGACTCCTTTAAAGGAGTGAATATCCATGCCAGCTTCTAACTGTAGTGCCAAAGATCTTGAAGACTCATATTTATTAGGCATCTTGAAATCCCCGATTGAAAGCGTCTCAAAGTCTCCAATCACAATCTTGTAATCATTCAACTCGTGAAAGAACAAGTCTGGCGGCAAAAATTCAGCACCAGGGACACATACATCTATAGTATTCAATTGATGCAGATGTTTCATCTCGGAAAGAACTGAAATTTGAGTATTATTTATCTGTCCTTCCACCTCCATTTTACTTAAGCTGTTTCTTATATGCAATTCCTCTAAAGTAGTGAAGCTTGATAAAGAAAGAGGACGAGTGAATCTGCTTATTGAGCAATCGCTAATGTCTAGCAACTGCAATCTGCATAAGCCCTCCAACTCTGTTGGCCAATTTTCAATTCTGGATCCTGAAAGGCTGAGAATTCTTAAATTTTTCAATTTATTTATAATTGATAAGTTACCTAGAGTGCAGTTCTCCAAACAAAGCATTCTGAGGTTTGATAAGCATTTAATTGAAGATGGCAGATTTGGTAGATGAATCCCAGATAATACTAATACTCTGAGCTCATCCATTTCTTCAAAAAACTTGTCTGGTATTGCCAAGCTTGAATCATCACTGTCTATATGGAAGAATTTGAGTTGAGGACCATTCAAAACTTGTGGGAGTTCAACCATGATACGACTCTTGTATAGATGAATTCCAGTGCACCTCTCAAGCTCTTTCTTGTCGGGCCAGACATCCAGTGTTTTATTTCTCAGGATAAATATATTCTGATTCCTGTACGCTATCGACAGAGCAGCATCTCGAATTATATCATGCATATTGAAATCATCGTTGGAATAACTATCCATTAATCCTGAATCTTTTAGGTTTTGAATTGACTCAGATACTCTCTTGCGAGCATCACTCAGTGTATGGACATCTTTAAGTATGCCCAAACCATAGCAGTACTTCACCAAGTCAGTAGTTAATGACTGATGACACATTTGAGCACAGACTAGGAAAATGGACTTGAGCTCCTCACTTGCTAGATGATCATAACCCATCTTCACATGATTCTCCATGTACTTTTGCACTTGATTCGATTGTTGTTGGTTTTTGAGTCTTTCCAGTTCGCCTTCCCACTCTGACTCGCTCTTGTTCATTAAGGACCTTCCAACTATAATAATTGCCATTGGTAACCCTGCACAGTACTTGTGAAGAGTTTCTTTCTTGAACTTGGGATTTTCATTTGGCTTTCTAACCACCTTCATGAACAATGTAAAAGTTTCCTCAATGTTGAACTCAGGGACTAGGACAATTGATTTTTCTTTAACATTCATTTTATTGCGTAGCACTTCTTTGTATCGTGAAGTGACTAAAATCTTGCATCCCCTGGTGGTGCCATGAGAACTTTCATTTCTCATCATTTTGCTGCTAATATCTGTTTCTCCACCCGTTTGCTCTCCCCCCACCATTTTGCTCCCTGAATCATTTCTTTCCTTGCTGGTCATGTGGCTTGAAACATCGTCATCATCAAATGGAACCCCAATCTTATTCAAGTCCAATTCATCCCAAAGGTCATCCAGGATCAAAAGAGTATTCTTCTGTTCTAGACTCTTCCTCAAACGTGTTGCTCTCCCATTTTCACCTTCATTTCCAAAAGTTAACCTTAAATCATCAGCGATATCTTGCTGAACCTTTTGAAGGTCTGGATCTTTCTTCACGATTGCCATGATCACCTTATCAAACAACTTGCTGTTTTCAGCTTCCTTTGCAATTTGTTTGACCAGAGAAGTCTTGCCCACACCACTAGGTCCATGCAGTCCAACCATTCTCACCGTAGAATCTTTTAATTGCTCCATGATCTTGTCAATTATATCCATCCTTGATTTGAATTTGAGATAGTCACCATCAGATGGATTGCTATCCGCAAACGTTGGGGTTGGTCGAGAAGAAATATTTGCAAGAATGTGAGATGTCTTGTCATTCAGCTTCTCGAATGCAGGTATGAATATCTTCTTTGCCTTCCTGCCAAGTTGACGCCTATGCCACAAGAAAGGTAGAGCCCCCCTAGAGCACCCCCCGCCAAAGCAACTTGTCTTGGATATGAGGGCTTCATCATTGTGAAACTCCTTACTCTCCTCCAACTTTTTGGTCACGTTGCTGAGCCAATCTTGAGTAGTAGATGTGATTTCTTCAGCATTGTCTATTGCAAGTTGAACTTGCTCATCTACTGTTCTCTTATTACACTCAAGAGTCTTAATGAGTTCTTTTAACTCCTGTTCATGATCTTTGTAATTGATAACATAACCAACTTGTCGAATGCTTGCTTCCAGTGCCAAATCAACAACTTTTCCTAAAAAAGGAAGGTCCGCCATTCTTTGGGACTTCTCGTATTAAGAATATTTATGAATCCTGGAAAACAATATGGAAACCAACCAATATGAAGAACGAATCAGAAAAATTAAAACACACAAAATAATATTTGCACATCACTTTATGTATATATTTATTGTGCACCTTGTCCCATTTTTTTTCCTTTTTGAGAATACTGTATTTATATATATATTGATATAATAAAATGTGCACATAAAAATTTATCCATTTTTTTAAAAGAGCGAAAAGCACAAAAGAGATGTATAAAAGAATGACACATATTATACAAGATATCGCATACCACTAATTTAAATTCTTATCCCAAGTTGTGTAACACTTTTTTAGCTGTTAAAGTGGTGACACTTCATGTGTTACTTAAAGCTTTTGTTTCTAAGAGTTTAAAGCTTATTACACAATACTGAAGATTCCAAATATTTTTCAAACTTGGCGTTCAGTAGGAGCCATTTTGTGGGAACTATTAATAAATAAAAATTCCATGTGCACATAAAAAAGTAGTTACCATATATTTATACGTAAATATATGTATTGTTTGACTAGTTTCAACGTATATTTTATATTCCAATACATACCTATAGAGACTGATTTGATAACCAGTTTTTAGTATACACATAGCAGAGTGGATTAACTACACGTGGGTAATGCTGCCCATAATTATCAAAACCAGCAAAAATCCACAATCACAAGCTTAGTGATTTTTGTTTTTTAGATTAACGTCTATCTAAAAGTTGAAGTTTATATTGCTAACTTAATTTTGAAAGATATGAACGATAAATAACTTTAATAAGTGACAAACTATATTTCTTTAATAAGTGACAACTATCTTTATATTTGGAAAACAACTTGTACATTTAATTCTAATTTTTGCAAAAATATTTGAATAAGAGTTTGAAAGGTGCATACAGAAAAGGGACTAAAATTCAATATATGGACATATTTTTCATTTCTTTTAAAAATTTCGTCCATTAATGAAGTTTGGAAAATAATTCATTTGACAAAAAAAACGTCAAATTTTAAAGACAAAAATGTTTTATTTTTCTAAAGATAAAATCATTTTCCCCCTCAAAACTAATCAAGAAATAAGATATGCATAAGTTTATTGTATTTTGGTTAAAAAAAAAAAAAAAGGGTGTGGAGGCGGATGAGGTTGGTGTGAGGGGTAAGTGCTGTATAGGGAAGTTTGGATGAGTGCTTGGTATGTGATGTGGGTCGTTCCAATAAAAATCTAGAGCATCTATTGTTCCATTTTTGTCCTAATAAAAACCTATTTTTTGACATGAAATTACTAAAAAAATCCAAATATAATGGCAAAATTTTAAAAAATAAGCCATTTAATTCTATATTTAAAAGTTAATAAATAAATGTTGCATTTTTCTTAAATCTAACATTGTGAATAGTAACTTATTTATGTGCTAGTTAACATCGAAATATTCTTTTATTGGGCATTATTTAGTTGAACTTGGTTGGTGAAAATAGCTGTACACCTAAAATTACTGATAATTTAAATATAAATTATCTTTGTTATTAATTAACCAGTCCTTATTAAGAGTCTTCAGAGGTAAATTTAATTTTCCCTTTTGTAAACATTACATATTCATCTCAGGCATGGATTCCAACCAAAAAAACAACACAGGTAGAAATTTAGTACCATACCTTGAGACCAAAACAAATTACTAATATATAGTAATGAGGCACTTCTTATTGTTCAGCAGCTAATCCATTGTTGGTTCTACATTTTTTTCATCCTCCAGTTTGCGTCTCCCCCTCACATTTTATTCCCCTTTTTAAATACTCAAAAGTATTTTTAAGCTTCAGCCCTGCAGAATTCATTCTCATCAAGTCAAATGAGTTTAACGAAATTTCTAGTTATATACTTAATTAATCCTAATTAAAGAGCCACTAAGAATCTAGACATACATAAGCTATAAAGAAACAAACCTTTGTATGTATTTCGATTGGGATGAGTTCTTTGGCTTTATTTCTTGATCACTACTGCTCTGATCCAGGCAAGAAAGAAACTCAGGAAAGAGTACAAGAAGTTCTGTATGTTATGATGAGTGAGATAACAAAGATGAAAGACTTTTCTTTTTTTTTCTTTTTTAAATTTTAATCAACTATACAAAGCCAGAAGATGTTGTTAAAGCTAAAGTATATATGATGGATGGAAAAAGAAAGCGTAGGGATAAAAGAATATAATTTGTAGCGCGGTTGTCCCACTAGGTGGGTCAGCTACATGGACCAAACGACGTTATTGAACTATATCATGTATCATGTTTACAGAGAGACCATTTATATGCAGATCTTATTTGACCACTCCATGGATGGTCTTCTTAGGTCTTCATCTGCCCTTCACTCCTTATCCACATTCCATCTCATACATCCTTCTAACTGGGTGCTCTATCGGTATAAAATATATTTATAAACAAAAAAAAAATGTAACTTTTATTTGATGATTAAGGATATAATTTGGCTTTATTCAAAATTGAATTGATATTATAATATTCACTACTCATATAATCAAAACATATATCACTGAAATATGTGGCAATTAATAACTAAAAAAAACTGCATTAATAATTTTAATTTTTTATTTTCACTTATTAGGGCATCTTATTCTTGTCTAAGCCGAACAATTTAAAACTAGGTAAACAAAATATTTATTGATGATTTATTTAAATTTTTCTATAACAATGAAAACTAAAATAGAAACCGAATATTTAAAGTAAACTTTCTAATGAAAACTAAAATAGAAAATGAATATTTCACAAACCAGAAACTTATTTATAACCAAAAAATTAAAACACACACCCTCTTGCATACAGTGCATGGTCCCTTTATTTTTAAGTTAAAAACCAGTAAACCGCAGCCCCAATTATTGATGGAATTGCATTGGAATCAAATACTTTTGCTGCCATTGGTACACAAGTCTGTGTCACAAAAATTGAAAGTGATTAAAATTCAAAAGATAATGTTTGTGTTTTGTACCACTTGAGCAAAGAGCGAATGCATGCATGCCCCACTCATCACCAATAATTGTACCTTAACTTTACTGCTTTATGTCCTATAAACAAACTAGCAAAGTGTAAACAAGACTCTGGTGGGTAGTTCCTCACCATTATTAACATGGTGTTATTTATAACCGTTGGATCGCCTCTAAATCCAAGTCTCTCTCTGCTTTTTCTTTTTCGTCTTGTTGTGTCCTCTTTTGGTACATGATATTTCAGATCAATCATAACCACATCAACCATAATGTTCAGTACTGTTGGAAGAGAACCATTGCATCCCATTACAATAATCAAAAACTTTTATAGGTAATTAAAAAAAAGAACACTCACATATCGCTGCCCTCATAAATAATACTTCTCTGCTTTTTGCTTTCGCAACAACTTGTATCGAATATCAATTAAACTGGAAGCAATAATGTTAAAAGTAATAGAAATCACTGCCGCCCATATTGAGGTGGCATATTATTTATGGGTTGTCCGGGTGGAGGTCTTGGCCTTGCGTACTCAGCGAAGATAACCCAGCCATCCAAAAACTGGAATGCATCAGAAAACACAGCAGTCAGCTTTATTGGAATAAGCCACAATAATGTGGCTGAAAGCAATAGCATAAGGCAAGCACAAGAGAAACAGAAACGTTGTCGAAAAACAGAAATCCGTCAAATATGTTATAACCAATGAAACACCAACTTTGACTGGGAGACTCAATAGCATGTCTATGCTTCTTATGTTATAAGGTGAACTAGATCATGAAAAGTTTCTTAAATCAGAAATCTAAATGTCGACCAAGATTCATATTTTATTATTTATAGTTGATATGTCAAACTATAAAATGTTTATATGAGCTTGGTAATCTGCACATAATCTAAAGGGTACGAATATTCATACAGCCATTGCAATAATCCAGAAAATAACTACAGGGTATATAGTAAAGAAACTTTAAAATCAATTTTCAAGAAACCTGTGTATAAACAACAGAAACAAGATATAGTTCAAATTCAACGAAATGTGTTTGCAAAAACAAGAACCATTTAAGTTTATTGTATATTATTAAAGAGTTAGTATCTTTAATTATAAATTGTGTCTTGTCATGTTAAAATACACACATGCAGAGAAAAATCCAAGACCATAATTTCTTCCAAGAAATCAACTTGTCACATTCCTCATGATTATGGAAGACTAAGCATCAAGTTTAATTCAGCTTACCTTGCCATCCATGCCCTCGATGCCCTTTGCAGCATCTTCTAGAGTGGCATAATTCACAAAACCAAACCCCTTAGAGTAACCTGATACTCGGTCAGTTACCACCCTTGCTGAAAGCAGAAAAAGGGAGAAAGTTATGGTTTTGTAGTAGATTCCCAAGCAAACATATAATTCTACAAAGCGGAATAGGTGAAATTGAAGAACTTGAATGCTCAAATTTTCAGAGATGGAGAACAAACCGTTAACAACTTCACCAAACTTTGAAAATTCGTCTCTCAATTTCTCTGAAGTAGTCCGTTTGCTAAGCCCTGAAAGTTTTTCCAAACAGTCCATGTGATGAAGGTTTAAATCGAACTGGTGGTGTTTACTTGGAAAGATAGCCAAATCTTAGTAGTACAATGGACAAAAGTATTCTATTATTAAAAGTAGGAACTGTAATACGCAATTGTGACATCCATTGCATTTTTTTTAGATTCATTTTTGGCATCACCTAATAATTTATAACCATATCAATCAGTTGATTCTAATGCCCAGAAGCTTCTTTCTTAAGGATATGCTTAATTTAGAAAACAGGTCTTTTGTAGGTTGACAAACATACACATCCAAGTTTTGTGAGATGCACTCTCTGCTTCTGGTTAAGTAGCAGAATATGACATGATTCTATATTTGTATTCAATTTAGTGATATGTTTGATGAAATTGATTTCCCAAAAATCTTGAACGACTCTAATTTTCTTGAAGAAACAAATATAAGTAACTTGCCCACTCTAACTAAAAAAATAAGAAAAAGCACAACCCTCTCCTGGTCCCTGAATATTAAAGATGTAGGACAAAGTAATCCCTCCTCGGTGTTTGTGCTGAACAACTTTGAATCATTGACATATCTAACATTCTTACCAATTAATTTGTTTGTCCAAATCCTTAGAAAATATTGAGGAGGGACCATGTTGCCCACCATTTAAAATGAGGGACAAGCTCTAGCTACTTTTGTTAGCAGCATCAATGAAAGAAACAAGAGGAAATACAAAAGACTTTCTTTAAAAACTTTCTTTATTAGAAATTTGGAATGGGAACACATTCAAACAGGAGAAGGATAGTGTCATGTGAACAGTGAACATCATACAACACTCATTAGAAGGGATTGGGAGCATAAGAATTGACTGAATTTTTAATCAAGTGTTATAGTTTCACACTAGAAGATCTTCCCCTTTATTTCCAAACCAATTAACTAGTTAGCAACTCGCCAATTTCGAGTCACTAATTAATGAGCACCAAATACGTTCGATTTAGCTAACAAACCATAATATCATGGAAAGTTATTCGATACAGACGTAAGTTGATATAGATATGAAAATACTTTTACAATACAGATTATTCCTTCTTACATTCTACAAAAATTAAAGTAGAATCCAGACGTGGACCCTCACATATTTCTAATAAAACTCACGTATGTACCATTTAGGGTTTAGGGTTTAGATATCATATATTCAAATGGGTTTTAAAAGTCACTTCCTATTTTCTACTTCAGATACATCAACGAATAGAGTTTTCTAAAAATCATGAGAGGGTTTCATCAATACTAAATGGAAATTACCACAAAAAAAAAAAAACTTCGGGAGGGAAAAAATTGAGAAGCTAAAGAGGGAAACAGACCAGAGACGAAGAGGTTGGTGCTGGGTTCCGCCACAGGCCGAGCTGGCTGCGCCCCCGAAGATGGCGGGGAAATGAAGGGGAAGCTCAAAGAAGGTTTTGTGGTGTTTGTGCAGAAGAACCGCCGCAAACCTCGAGGAGCCGACGCTGCCGCCCTCATTGCCATGGCCGCAGGTTTAATAACACCTAACACAACACCAATTAAGTCATTAACAACTTAACAAATTAACAAACAGAAGGGGGGGAAAATAAAATTATAAAGCACAGCAACCTGCAGTTAGAACAGATAGCGGAAGAGGGATGGGACTGTGGCAGCTGCAGAAGTAGAACTCAGAACTTGGAAGGGATTTACTGGTTTAGGGGGAAAAAAAAATTTAAAAGAATTGTAGTTACATTTTTTTTTACTAGAAACGTTGCCTATTTTTTTTCGGGTGAAGAGAAACGTTGCCTATTTAGCCTGTATGAAAAGGTTTTGGACTTTGGTTCAATTTTTTTTTTAGGGGGTGACTGCACTTTGGTGTCAATTTGATTTGAGAAAATTTTAGTAGCGAATATTAGGGATAAATAAGAAGTCAATATTATTTTTTTTTTTTTCTTTTATCACCCTCTATTTTCCTAATTACATTATTGACTCTCTATTTATCCCTTAAATTTTTTAATAATAATTTAATTAAACATATTAAAATAATTTTAACGGATAAATTCACATGAAGTTAAATTACATGTGAATAGGAAAATAAACTATTTATTTTAAAAAATAATTACCGTGGGTTCGAATTAGTTTTTAGAACAAGGAAAATAATTAATCTTGGTGTACAACTTTTTTTTTGTGTACATCTCCATCCAAGTTCAAACGAACAGGTTTTTACTACTAGAACGAACAGGTTTTTTAAAAGCAAATGAATATGTGTCAACTATAAAATATGTTTGTTGGATATATGGATTTCTATTCGTGCACGAATAGAATATTACTATTAAAACGAACAGGTTTTTAAAAGCAAACGAACAGGTTTTAAAACCTGTTCATGTCAACTATATAAACATGTTTGTTGTATATATAAAAACATATTCGTTTGGAATTTGGATGGAGGTGTATACAAAAAGAGGTGTACATGTAGCATTGTTGCAATAAAAATATGTATGAAACATCATATTATTAAGTGTTAGTAAAATTATGGAGTAAATTCTTAAATTCTAACAATTAGTCTTTAATGTTTGAAAATATCAAAAAGCAATTCTCAATGTTTATATTTATTGGACAATATAATTAATTTCTTAAAATAATATAAAATTAAACATACCGGTTTAAAATTTTTATTACTTCTGTGAGACTATTTTAAAATTTTAAAAAAAATTTAGGAATATTTTGTTATTCACCAAATATAAATTATAAGTGAGAAATCATATTCATCCAATAAATATTGAAGAGTGTTTTGGGTATTTTAAAATTTAAGAGACTAAAGTGTTGAATTTAAACACATTTCATGAACATGATCTTTGTGTGAGGGTGAGTTTAAGAATTCACAACTTCATGACATACAAGAACCACATTCATTGGGGGATAAGGCAAAGTTGCCACATGATATTAAGCTATTGGAAACATTTCACCTCAACCAACCTTCACCTGAGTAATCAATGGCATATCTAACAAGAAAGCTTCGATATTCCCTGCAACAACTTCACACAATCTAATGATACATTCAGTAGTAAAAGCAGCACAATGTGGAGTCAAAACCACATTATCCATTCTAAGTAACTCTTTAGGAACATTAGGTTCATCTTCAAACACATCCAAAGCAGCACCACCAATTTCACCATCCATCAAACACTTCACTAGTTGCTTCTCATCAATAAGACCCCCTCTTCCAACATTCACAATGAACCCTTCTTTTCCCAATGCCAACATTACTTCTCTGTTTACTATGTGTCTTGTTTCATCATTCAGTGCACAACATAGAACAAGTGCACTGCTAGTAGCAGCAAGATCAACAACATTGTTGTAGAAAGGGTATGGAACTGTAGATTTTTTATGCTTTGAGTGGTATAAGATGGTGCAACCAAAACATTCGAGTCTCTTAGCAACTTCCATGCCAATGCTTCCAAGTCCAACTATCCCAATTCGCTTTCCTGATACCTGAAAGCATCAAAATCTGTTATTGCTTTCTAAGCGAAGCTTGCAAATGAACACATATCCGAATAGTAAAATATTTAAATATCCAATGTATAAGTTTGAGCATAAAATATCTTAATACATTTGTAGTTTGAGCATATTTTTAACCCAAGATTCTAGACCGTAATACAATTTAAGAATATGCAATACATTGAAAGGATCAAAGTAGAAGGATGAAGACTCCTTAATCTTAATACATTTACAAGTTTGAGCATATTTTTTACTTTAATATATAAATTTCGTGTAAAACACATGTATCTAATGACGTAATGCTTCATTATAAAAAAAAATTTCACATGCCATTCAGAAAAACGAATGTAATTACACGATCATATAAAACATTTTGCTAGCATCAAAATTAAACATAGGATAAATTTTTAATTAATGAACATTAATTAATTTTTGTATTTATTATAAAATTATTTTTTAACTCTTATTTTTTGTAAAAATGTTTAGATCTAGATAGAGCTTAAACTCTAGAATGAAAATTAATTTCAAAAGATTAATTAATATTAACAAAAAAAAAAATATGTTAACTTCTCAATTAAATTCAATACAAAAATAGAAACTATTAACGTTCATCAAACTAACCAAAAACGGAAGAAAAAGAAACCTTGTAACCGAGAGGGAAACTCCACGTGGCACCACCAAAGCTCGTCCGTACGAATCTATCCGCAGCCGAGACTTTCCTCATGACATCGATGAGCAGCCCCACCGCCATATCAGCCACCTCATCGGAGAAAAATTTACCGGCGCCGGCAACCTGTATCCCGCGGCAGCGACACTCACTGAGGTCGATGTGATCAGTGCCGGCACTGGTGGTGACAACGAGTCTGAGGGCGGGGAGGAGGCCGATGACGGAGGCGGTGAGGGGGAAGGAGGCGCTGCAGATAACGACGGAGATGGATGAAAGTGGAGCGGAGAGTGAGTGCAAGGAAGTGTTTGGGATTAAGAAACGGAATTTGTGAGAGTAGAGTTGTTTTAAGGTTTGTAAGCAGGTTGGAGAACCAAGAACAAGGACTTGTGGAAGATGTTGGGTATGGTGATTGGGTTGTTGTGGTGGTGGTTCTACTTCTTTTTCTTCTTCCATAACTGAGCTTTCACGGTGATGGAAAGTTGGAGATTCTTCGGAGTACGAGAGAGCCGGTAGGTGGGAAACAGCATAAATGTAGCCACGTGGGACTTATCTAGTTATCTTAAATTTTTTTATTGTAAATTTCCTACAGATGCAAAAATATATGAAGATATAAAAATATAAAAGTAATAGATGGTAAAAAAAAAAAAAATTTATTAGCCACTTATTAACTAATTTCTAAACTTTCTATCATACGTATAAAAAAAAAAAAAAGCTATTATTAAACTGGCAAATGGATAAAAGCCACGTGTAAAGGTAAAGAGAAGGCGTGAATGGAAAAATTTTAGGCATTACGCATAGTGAGAGGAGCTAACGCCACTTGTAATGGAGACTCCTGTTAAGGGCAGATGAGTAAAATTGGAATAAAAAAATTCAAATTAGGCCCACATATGGGCCATCGAATAACGGGCTTGTTCTAAGATTTACGATTTTCTTGGATAATGGATGGGATTAATGCTAAGGCATTTAGAGTGGATGGGGCTTATGTAATCATCTTTTGATAATATGAGTAAATTTTTATTTTGTTTTAATGTGACAGACTTTGGACAATAGTTGTTTACATAACATAGCTTAGTGGAGTAATACAAACCAAAAAAAAAGCTTAGTGGAGTGAATGGTGAAATGGCGGGAGAGCTTTTCTTGTGGTTGATGAAAACGAATTTAAAGAAATGAAAAAAACAAAAGACATGTCCAGATATAGTATAGAGATTAGTAAGAGAGTTTTTTGGACAAGAGCAAGAGAGTTGATGTTTGTTAATTTTGTTATTGTTTTTACTGTATAAATAAATAATAGAATTATTATGTAATAATAATGGTATTGCTAGACCAAAATATCAGCCAGACACCAAGTATTTGAATGATTTTATCTATCTTTTAAATTGTATTTTTTAATCAACCTTTAATTTTGTGTAAAAAAAATCAACCTTTTAATTTAATTTATTATTAATAATATTTAAAATTACCTCACCTTTAAAAAATATAAGAGATTATTAGTAATGTTTACATAATAATTCCTATTTTTCTTTTTTTTTAATTGACTTCTATACATTTTTCTCTTTTTTTTTCCTTTTTCTTTCATTTTAATTTTTACGTTTTTCTTCAAATAATTAATTTTTTAGGATTTAGAAATTGAGGTTTACAAAGTCCAAAAAGAAAGTTAAGGTTTAGGATTTAAAATTTATGGTTTAGGGTTTAGGTTAGGTGTCTATTATATTTTTAAAATTAAATTTAAACCAAAAAAATTAATTTCTCGGTTGAAAAAATTGGAGAAAGAGAGAAAGATAAATCTAGATGTGCCTTAAGTGTATTTAAAATTTTAATTTCTTTAAAAAATGGCTTAGTAAAGGAAAAAATTAAATTCGTATAGACTAATATAGTAATATGTACGTTGCATACGATTAATATTGTTTTCAATGTAGTTTGTATTGCGACAGGTATTCTCTCTCTCCCATTTGAAATTAATAATAATAATTAAATATAAATTAATTTGAGATTTATAACAGATACATCTAATTTATAATCGTAAATATTAATAAAATTTTATTGAAATTGAGTTTTTTTTTAGTGACTTATTGAAATTGAGTTATGTGTTAAAAAAAACTTAACAGAAACTGTAAAATTTAAAATTAAATTAAAAACAAATTGAACAAATTTGAATTCAAAATATTAGATACGTCATGGCACTTAACTTTATTTATACTTTGTTTACTAAATAACAAGGTTCAGAGAATCGGACCGGTCACTAAACCGGTGGAGTGACTGGTTCAAGGGTTTAGAGGTTCGATCGAGGTCGGACCGTGGTCGGACCGTTTATTTAAATATATAATAAAATAATTTAAAATCATTATAAAATTATTTAAAATATAATATTATTAATTTTTAATTTAAAAAACTAAAAATCGGTCCAATTTGACCGGTTCACGATTTTTGACCATTTTTTGACCGGTTTGATGTCAATCGATTTTCGCATGTGAATCGGACCGGACAAAGGACCGGTTCCCAGTTTTTCCGGTCGAACCGGCCGGTCCGGTTTTCAAAACACTGCTAAATAATAGATAGGATTATGTTATTTGTGCGTCAAAATTAATAGAGAAAGTTTAGGGAGTTCATAGTTTGTTAGCCAATAGGTGGCTAATAGGCTTTTTCCTTCTTTTTTCTTTTCTCTTTTACCATCCACTATTTCATCAATTACACTCATGGGGTCCCTATGAGCTCCCTAACATTAGCTCCTTAGCATTACTCTTTCATTTTATATGATTTGACCTTCTTTCATTTTGTTGTACTTCTATTTTTTTTTTTTTTGGTATTTTGTGCTTCTATTTTTTATTGACGAAAAATTTATTAGTTATCTAATTATATCAACACTTAAGTTTATTCATATTTAGTAACTTTTGCCCTTATAACGGTTGAGGTCAATAAGAAAAATTAAACTCCTTGTATTTTGTGAAAGTTTGGGCAAAGGGGTTGGATCTTGTTATATACATTCACTTTTGACGAAATCTTAAATTTTATTAATTAACAAAACCAAAATATCAAAGTTAAAAAAATTGTACGAATTAACAATATTGCTAGATATAGAGAATATGTTTTTTCAAATAAAACTTTGCCCTGTCATGGTTAAATTTAAAAGAAAAAAAAAATTAAAAATGATGAAAGTTCTAGCGTAGTGTGCAAGCATGAAAATTTTGGGGTTAGTTAGCCCATTCAAACGAAATCCACAATTAATTTTTTCTTTTCCAGCTTTTTTACTGAATGCAGATTTAGTTGGC
This sequence comes from Stylosanthes scabra, assembly GCA_036250425.1. Taxonomy (NCBI): domain Eukaryota; kingdom Viridiplantae; phylum Streptophyta; class Magnoliopsida; order Fabales; family Fabaceae; genus Stylosanthes; species Stylosanthes scabra. The sequence continues at coordinate 52,101 of JASCZI010000116.1, forward strand.
CCATTCCAACTATTTTTGTTTGTGATTTTACCATTTTGTTCACATATTAGGGAATATTTAACTTCTTCTAGTCACATGGGTAAGATCATCGTTACTCTCCTTCCCACGGTCAAAATTTCAACCAACACTCCAGCTTCACCTCCTTTTGGTCCAGGTGTCTTCACGCCATTCCCTGACTCGGTTTGTCACCTTTGGCCAAGAAATCTATGATGTACCAGAGTCTGCACCAAATAAAATAACTCATGAGACTTTTATTTTAAAGATAATTTTACTTTGATAGGATAATATACACTTTTTTTTTTCCGAGTAAATCCTTAAAGTGGAATATGAGATTGGATTTTTGGCATCAGAGTAGCTTTTGAACCCATTTTTAACAATAGATTAGCACTAAAATGATGATTTGGAACAATTATTATCGTTAAGATTAATAAAATAACACCAATTTTATAATTGGAGCCCAATAAATCATAAACAATAGCATATTTATTAAAATGAGATACCAAAACAATTAAAATTTTTTAACATATATTAATCATTACAACGTTTGCAATTTATTTGAAAAAATGACTTCATTTTACTAATTATAGTGGTAGTGACTGTGCCAAGTCGTCATTTTTACGTTGATTCATTATCGAAAATTGACCCAACTAGAGTTCAATCTTAGAGGATAAAATAATGCCATCAAAATCTTAATGATCATTTTAGTACAGAGACGGCTCATTTTCAGGGGTATTTTGGGACTTCACTCCTCCCCCCACCCCCCCAATTCTTTTCTATATATATTTAAAGAATTTTAGAAAGCACATAAAAAATTATTCGAAAATTTTCACCTCTAAACTTTTCTCAATTTTCTTTTGATTTTATTCAATGATGGAAATACTTTTGGAGAATAGATTTTTTTTTTCAATTGAAACGCGACAAAAACCCAAGAGAACAACGACCTGGATATAAACTACTCGAGTAAGATAAATGAATGGAAGAATAGGGAATGAAACGGGGCAAAGCCAATGCCTGTGACTCTGAGAGCATGCATATTTGAGGGCAAAGATATTTGAAATTCGGTATATTTTTATTAGTTTAGAGTGCATTTCATGCTCCCAACCATGCCTGTGACTCTGAGCATTATACAAAATAACAATAATAAATAAATAAATAAATAAAACCCAATGACCAATTGATAACTTGGAAGCTAAGTAAGACCAAAGAAGGACAAAAGCTTTTTACAATTAGATGACATATATTTAGATACCATAAAAAAAATACACATATGAACATGACATGACCCCCATTGTCATATATCAAAACATAGAAAAAAGGAAGCTTTACAAGCTGAATGTCCACTACTACCTCGCCTTAGCTATAAATAAATCTACCTAATATCACTATATATTGACGTAATAATGAATCAAGAAGGAACATAGGGCTCAAAAAGTTTAACACAAGGATTTGGATCATACTGCATTATATC
>JASCZI010000116.1:55509-73370 GCA_036250425.1 Stylosanthes scabra
AACAAAACTTGAATTTATATATCCATTATATCCATCTAGTGGGGAAGCATACTTTGTTGTATATTATCTCAATTACGCAATATTTTTCATGGGCTTGTCGCCAAATAGTTAATCATCACATAAATGAATACATACAACCAAGATATGATAGCTTCTTACCTGCACATTCTGCAGATTATCTGATTGTAAAATATCAGCCAATTTCATTAGGATATCAGATTTCTCCATATTTGCTTCCTCAATTGCAAGGCAAATATCAATGTCACTCTTAGAAACACCAAAGGAATTAGCACAAGATCCATAGATATAAAGCCGAGCCTTTGGCCACTCTTTGCTAACTAATTTCTCCAATAATGCTAATAACTGTTTTTGCTTCACCTTTTCTTCTTCGGGAGGAATCAGAGATTCATATATTGCAAGAAAAGGTACATTAAGAGTATCTATGTCCCTTCGACATATCATCTGCCTTTTGTAGATTCTTTGCCGCTGGCTTAGTAACCGTTGTCCTCTTGAATCTAATGATCTGGCATCCTGATAATAAGTTCAATAAGTAAACTTAAAATATAACAATCCACAGGTCAAGATAAGAAAGTGAAATAAACACTACCCATAATCCCATCATTTGATCATTGATAATAAACAATCAATCTAGATTATAGATTCTAAATCTTTCCATAAACAGTTCTAGTATTTACATTAATGAAAATCAAATAATCAAACCAAACCACTGGGACGATTAAATTCAGTTCAAAATCTAGTTACTGAGAATGGACGACAATCCATAGTTACCAACAATATCAACAAATTTTAGGTGTTAACCTTCTCCCGAGCACGGCGTTGCCTTGGGTTATTCTTGTCTTCAGAGTCATCCTCAACCAACAAGGAATCACCTAGCTGCTCCCCAAGGGCATCAGCATCGAGATCACCATCATCATCATCAGCATCACCAATTTGAAGATTAGCCAAAGACTCTTCAACATCAGCACCAGAGACTGAATGGAGTTTACTCCCTGCCGGCGGCCCTGGGTGATCAAGCTGTTCAAGAAGCCCCATCTCGCGCCCCACATTGCCTCTGCCACCACTCCTTCCACCAGACACCATCCTGAAATGTTCCTTCCTAGGATGCATACCTTCAATCCTACCACCCAGTCCCCCAGAATCCACGGGCACCGCCCGATCATCATCAACCTCTGAACCCTTCCTTCTCCCCCCAGAGCTCCAATGACCCTTCCCCCTTTGCTTATTCCCAAACCCTGGAGGAGGAGCCCTACTAGTCTCAGACCTAAGACTCCCCCCATCACCATGAAAACTATTGTTATTGATACTGATGTTGTTGTTGTTGCTGTTGTTATTCCCCCTCCCAACCCCTCTCCTATCTTGTTCAACAACATCAAAATTCCCAGCAGAATTCGAAAAATTTGGACCTTGTTTGTTTGGTTCAACGTGGAAGTTCAAGCTCCCATTGTTGAGCTTCAAGTACATCAACGAATCCACCACCCCATTAGGTGGAACTGGAACTTCACGAGCAAAAGCGTCATTAGGCAAAGACCCGAACTTTAGCTTCAGCTCCTGCTGCTTCTGCTGCTGAACAAAAGCATCAACTCTAACATTACTGTTATTGCTTATATTAGTAGCAGTAGTAGTAGCGGCAGTTTCAATCGGAAACCCTAATCTTATGAGATCGTCGATTCCGATGTTGGAGTTGGGAATTGGGGTTAGGGTTTGGGGTTGGGCAACACCAGGAGGAGGGGCAAAGGGATTATGAGTCAACCCGAAGAGATTTTGCGGGTAAGAGAGAGTGTGGGGCCATGGAAGCTGAAGGTGATTCTGTTGTTGTTGTTGATGATGAAGATGATGATGGTGATGGTGGTGAGGGATGGGTTGATCGTGACCGTTGGATTGCCAAGGGGGTATGATTGGAATTGTGGGACCCATTAATGCGACGGCGGGATCCAGTGCTGCCGGAGATTGTTGTTGCTGCTGCTGCTGTGGCGGAGGTGGAGAAGGGTTTTGGTGGTGTGATTGAGGTTGAGGAGGAGGAGGAGGAGGAGGCTGATGGTGGTGTTGAGGGGGTCGTTGGATTAGAGAGAGGAGAAACTCTCCGCCGTTTGACGGCGGCGGCGGGTCTCCTCCACCGCCGTTCATAGTGGCGGGGTAGTGAGGGAGTGAGCTGTGTTTTTTTTTTCTCTTCCTTTTTTTTTCCAGTGAACGGTTTGGTTGAGAGAGAGGAAGAGAACTTAGAAGTGAAGTTTGGTGAACGGGAGAGTGATTTTGTTTGTTGGATTTTTTTTTTTTTTTTTGGTTCTGTTTGTTGGATTTGTTTATAATTTAAATTTATCTTATGAGATTTATTTTATTTTTAATTAGCTTTTGTTTGAGTTCTAAATGGCGAGAGAAACTCTGGATCAGATCAGATGACTATCTTGTTTATGTTTCGTATTTGAAATAACGTTCTTTTTGCCATATTGCAAACCTTATCATTGTGTTTTTCTGTTTTAAATTATTTTGGTAAACTTTTTGTTTTAAATTAAATGTTTATGTTTATCTTCTTCTTCTAAGAGTAACGTACAATATATTAACTTTAAATCCGGTGATGCTAGTCACCAAAAAAAAATCCGATGATGCTATATTATAATAGGAAAATTTTTTATCTCTAAAAATATATAACATATTACATAGAATAATTCTATTAGCACATCAAAATCAGCCACCAAATCAGCCACTAGTGTATAATACGCATTGAAATATAAAATACATGTGTAGTTTGACTATTTTTAATATGTATTTAATATTTTAATATATATTATACACTAATGGCTGATTTGGTGACTGATTTTGGTGTACACCTAGTATAACTCTATTACATATTATGCTAATTAATTAGATTTAAATAAATATTTGCTTACCTGACATTTTAAAATCGAGAAAGTTTAGGGAGCTTATAATTTCTTTGCAAATAAGTGGTTAATAGGTTTTTTCCTTCTTTTCTCTCTCCTCTTTTACCACCTATTATTTCTCTAATTACACTTATAGACTTCCTATTAATCCCCTAATATTGGTTCCATAACATTACTCTTTAAAATCCTATCCTATTTTATCTTATATTATTTTGCCTCATTAATCAACTGATTGAATTTTATTTTTGCTAGTTGATTAAATAAATAAATAAATAAATAAGGATTATTGAATTGGGTTAAATCTGTTAAGATTGCCAAATTTAAATTTAAAAAAAAAACAATATTTTATATGCTTGATACATACTACCAACTATTTATTTTTTCTTTTTTAGTTTTAAGATTGACGATACACTTTGATATTAATGTCTAGAGTAGTGTTACGGAATCAACATTAAGGATCAATAGGGAGCCAATAAGTATAATTAGAAAAATAATAGGTGGTAAAAAGGAAAAGAGAAAAGAGAGAAAAAACCTATTGACCACTTATTAGCTAACAAACTATAGGCTCCCTAAATTTTCTCTAATGTCAATTATATTAAATAAACTTTTATCAGGTATATTTTACTTCCTTTCTATTCCATTTTTCATGCTAAATTTTAATTTGTAGATACATTTTAGATAAACTTGTTAAGAATAAAATTTTAAGAGAAAAACAGATATTCTACGAAACCAAATTTTCCACTAAATTTGAAATTTTAAATTGAGAAAATATTGAGATTAATAATTTTTTGAATAAATTAACTAACAACATTTTGAAAAGGTTAGAAGGTTGTGAAAAGTATAGAGAAAGGGGTTGAATCTATGACCTCTTTTTATCTAAGCTTTGAACTTCACTATTTTGAAACTTAGAGTTGCAGTTATTGTTTTAGCGCGGAAGCAGAAGATGTTTTCATTTTATCTCATAAGTAGCAGGTAGTAGCAATAGCAAAACGAAAAATAAAATAACAGTAAAGAAAACAAGTAATTTTATATTGGTTCAGCCACTCCACTGTGACCTACATTCAGTCCCACCAACATGGTAGATTTCCACTATCAACAAAGTGATTACAAACATCAATCCTCTAGAGCTTCACTCACTCTATCCAAGAACACACTCTAAGCTCTCTTTCACCTAGAACTTAGCTCTCCAAGTGCTAATCCAACTTGGGTAAGGAGACAAGTGCTAACTTAACTTGACAAAGGGAACACTTAAAGTTCAATCCACAAAACAGAAAAACACACTTAAGATATGACTATGTTTTCATGGCTTTTCTCTACCTATCACTCTTGCATTTTCTCTCATATGGCTTTTTCAAATGCCTTACACATATTGCATTTTACCTCAAAGATACAAGAGTTGATAAGATAAGAAAAATGAAAATATTCATGAAGCACAATGAAGGAGAAGACACTTGCAAATTTGCAAAGTGAATATGACTCTGTTTTGCTCTCTTTCTCCTTGGCTTTTCCCAAAGGCTGAGGACTCCTTATATCACAAGGGCGTTGCCTCCAAGGAAGAGCTAGGTCAAATTGAATCCTTAATTCCAGCACATTGAGCTTGATACAGAAAGGTAGATGTTCCATGAGAACAAACTCAAGAAACCTTGGGTATCCAAATGGATTTGGATCCCTTGATGTTAACTCTCTTCGGGTTGCCCAAGGGCATTGAAGTCACCAACAATCTTATACACTTTGTCATCGATTTTCTTTTCAAAGATGAAGCATTGAGGTGATGATGGTAAAAGGAAGATCATTGCTATTAGGAAAGTGGGTAAATATTTCTCAACTTGCATTAATAATGTGTTTTTAGTTGATGATCTTAGGCACAATCTATTGAGCTTTAGTCAGCTGTGTGATTTAGATTACTCGGTTATCTTTAGTAAACTATATTGCATGATGATTGATGAAAATACTGAAAAAGTTGTTTGTAGCGAATAGATGTGACAATGTGTATGGTTTGACTTTAGGTGATATTCTTGGTCCTACTACTAGGAGTCTTGGTGGCAAATATTATGTTTTGGCCGTTGTGGATGACTACTCTAGATTTGATTGGGTTTTCTTTCTTGTTCATCATAATGAAGCTTTCAGTGTTTTTTGAAAAGTTTTGCAAAAAGTTTATATGTGCTGCTGCAGTGAAGAAAGCTTCATATATTTTGAATAGAACAATAATTAGAAAGTTTTGGAAGAAAACTCCTTATAAATTGTGGAAAAAAAATCATCCTAATATTAAGTACTTTCATGTTTTTGGATGTAAGTGTTTTGTTTTGAACAAAGAAGAGGATTTAGAAAAGTTTGATCCAAAGACTATTGAACATATTTTTGTTGGTTATTCCACAATGAGCAAAGCACATCATGTGTATAACAAGGAATCCAAGACTTTAGAAGAAACCATACATGTTATTCTCTGCGACACTAATGTCTTTCCAAGTGTTGTAGATTATGATAGTGCAAGTCTATGGTTAAGGAAAACAGCTCAACAGCTCATATTGAAGAAAAATGCAGAATCACAGAAAAGAGTGATAGAAAATGCTGCTGCAGACACTTCGACAAGAGACGAAACTATTTTATCTCCTGCATTGATTGAAAATTCTGCAACTGTAGAAAATGTGAACTCTGCTGAACCAGAATCAGTACCCAAGCAATCTAAACCCAGAGAGTGGAGGTTTCTAAAAGATTGCCTACATGAATTCATCATTGGTGATCCATCATAAGAAGTGACTACAAGAGCTTCTCTTAGGAGGAATGAATTAAGCAATTTTGCTCTTCTATATCAAATTGAGCCTCATGATGTTCATAAAGCCCTTGAAGACCCTTCTTGGATTAAAGCTATGGAAGAAGAGCTTGAGCAATTTGAAGAGAATCAAGTATGAACTCTTGTACTTGATTCTAATGGGAAGAAAGTCAATAAAGCCAAATGGATTTTCATAAATAAATTGGGTGAGGATGGAAGTGTTATAAGGAACAAAGCTCGATTGATAGCTTAAGAATTTGATCAAGAAGAGGGGGTAGACTTTGATGAGTCTCTTGCCCCTGTTGCAAGAATTGAAGTCATTTGATTGTTACTTGCTTATTCAACTCATGGAGGATTGAATCTTTATCAAACAGATATAAAGTGTGCATTCCTCAATGGTATCCTAGACAGAGAAGTATACGTTTCTCAACCTCCTGAATTTGAGAACAAATCTTTTTCAAACCATACTGTTTTTAAATGATCAAAAGTTCTATATGATTTTAGACAAACTCCTAGAATTTGGTATGAAAGATTATGTCTTTGTGTTGAAAAATGATTTTCATAGAAGAATTATAGAAACTACGTTATTTATTAAAGATTTTAATGATCATTTTATCCTGGTTCAAGTTTATATTAATGACATAATCCTTAGCTCTGCTGATAAAACTTTATGTGATGACTTTGCTAGGTTAATGATCTTGGAAAAATATTAATAAAGTATATGTACATATGTATAATTTATAAATGCCCCATGACAATAATATGTTTGACCCTCAGTTAAAAGAATTTTACTTTTATTTAAAAAATAATATTCATGTTAACAAATATTAACACAATAATAAAAAGTATTTGTACTATTAAAAAATTGACTAATATATTTCAAATAATTTTAGATATCTATATATTAATAAAAAAATTATTATTTTTATATATTATATTTATCACACTATAAAAATATTCTTGATCCGCCTAAAATAACATAGAAATAGTATTGATATTGTATTACTAGTTAATTACTTCGTTTTGTTTGGTTTGTAAGCTCCACCTATATTTGTTGATGAGATCTCTTTTTCTTTTAAAAAAATCACGATCAGTTTTATGTGTATATAATTAAAATTTATCTTAAAATTTTTCTTCTCTCCATATCAAATGTATAACATATCTTCCCAATACTTCTCCAACGGCATCCAAATAAATAGGGAACCCTAAATATAGCTAGACAACATATTCAACATTCTCCATCCTCCTCATGCACATAGCTTCAATTCCAGCAATATTAATTATTAATTAATTATTACACCAAATTAAAGTTAAAACAATAACAAATAACAAATTAATTTCATTTTTTTTTTCCTTTTGACAGAATTAGTTTCATTTTCTTGGTGAAAATATTTACACATGTTAGGCTACTAAGCTACTAGTACACCTAGTAAATTCCCATCAAGCTAGAAAAATGCATCAAATCAACTCTCAATTTAGAAAAAAACACACATCAACCAATCCCACTTAATTATACTCATCAACAAGCAAGAACAATCAACTAGTTTCTCAACTATCAAACAATTAACCCTAATGAATATTAAAAACTCCACCAACAATCCAAATTACTTAGGTAATAATATCATGATTCATGCCTCATGCAGCAGCATGCCACCAACACCAAAACCAAAACTATAACCATAATCATCATCCCATTAATTCCCTCATTATTCTTCAATTCCCAAAATGTCCAAATTTGATCCATACAGCCACATTGGAATTGCTTTAAACCCAGATGGCACCCTCACTCGGAACTTAAATTACCCAAAAGTTGATGCAAATCCAGAACCTTCTCCGGGAAGCTCAACCGTCTCAAAAGACATAACCATTAACCAAGAAAACAAAACATGGGTTCGGATCTTCCGACCAACAAAGCTTCCTTCCAATGACAACACCGTTGCAAGGCTACCAATCTTTCTCTTCTTTCACAACGGCGGGTTCATCCACTTTACACCGGCCGACAGCAATCTCCACGGGAACTGCTCGCAAATCGCGAGCGAGATCCCGGCCATAGTTGTCTCGGTTGGATTCCGGCTTGCGCCGGAGAACCGGCTCCCAGCCGCGTACCACGATGGGTGCGACGCCGTTTTGTGGGTGAAGAAGCAAGTGGCTGAGGCTAATGGGGAACAATGGCTAAGGGATTTTGGTGATCCTTCAAGATGTTACCTCTATGGGATTGGATGTGGTGGTAACATTATATTCAACACTGCAATTCTTCTTCCAGAAGAGGTATTCTTATATATATTTTTCATTTCTTCATTATTATGGATCAATTAACCAACTTGAATTGCTCTCATAGTTATCATTAGTCCATTTAAATAAGTCGGGATTATTCAAATCCCGTTTCCGCCTTGTACATGTATTAATCTATTGACTAATGAGAAATTTTTAAATAGAGTTTATATATGTAACAGTTTAGTTGTTAGTCTCTTGGAGTGCCAATGCATGGAGTACTATGATGAAAAAATTATACATGAATTGTTTTTTTTTTACCAAGAATGTTGTGAGAGACTCGAATTTGAGACCTATAAGAAAAATGAATAAATGACATTTGAGCTACGCCTCATTATTAAAAAATTATGGATGAATTAATAGCAAGAAGGAGGATGTGATATAAAAGCAATATATATATATATACTATAAAATTGGATCTTAATCAAAGATATTCTTAATTATATTATCATTGCAAGTTTTATTGTTTTAATTTACTTTTCTTCACTATGAAATTCAAAACAGAATTTGGAGCCTCTAAGAATTGGCGGAATTATCATGAACCAACCAATGTTCAGTGGTGTGAAAAGGACAACCTCAGAGCTTAAGTTTGCAACAGATCAATTGTTACCATTGCCAGTGTTGGACTTGTGTTGGGAACTTGCTCTGCCCAAAGAAACTGACCGTGACCATAGATATTGTAACCCTATGATAAAAGGGCCACACTGGGAAAGTGTTAGGAAGTTGGGTAGGTGTCTTGTTATTGGGTTTGGTGGTGACATTATGGTTGATAAGCAACAAGATTTTGTGACCATGTTGGTTAAATGTGGAGTTCAAGTTGAAGCAAGCTTTGATCAATTAGGGTTCCATAGTATTGATATGGTAGATCCTGTCAGGTTTAGTGCGGTTATGAATATTGTTAAGGAGTTTATCCTTTAATTAAGTTTTAGTAGCTATAGTTTTTTTTATTAATTAGTGGAGTTAATTAATTAATTCTTCTTATTATTATTATGATTATATAATATTTAATTTTGATTGTTATTAGTTCATGATTTTTTGGTGTAAAGTTAGAAGTGATAAGTTGTATTATTACTTTATTGGTGGATGTTACAATACTCCCCTATTGTTTGTAGTTTTGCAACACCCTTCTTTGCAAATGAAATTTCTTCATTAAATGCCCATCTCGTATAAGTCAAACGCATTTATTTGGATTATTAAATTATATTTTCATTAAATAACAAACGTTTATTAATAATAGACAACCAAAAAAACATTTAATAATAATAATAATAACACACGAACACATATATATTATCACTACTAGTCTACTAGTACTTGTAATAATAATACACAAACATAAAAGAAAAATAAAAAATAATAATAGTAATAATAATAATAATAATAATACACCAACACCAGTAAAATAATAATGATAATAATAACAATACATCAATACAAATCATTACTACTAATTTAATTGAATTGATGTAACTATAATATCAAAATATATGTAATTTTTATTTTTAGTACATAAGTTATAATTAAATTAATTCTGTAAAACTGTTAACATAGTCTCTAAAATATATAGTCAATAATAAATAGAAAATTAAATATTTACTGTTAAAAAATTGGTTGAGCTATGATTATTCTAATAAATATTATATAAACAAACAGATAATAATGCTTTCTAATTATTAGATAATACTGAGTGATTAGAACTCCATCAAAGTTGGGTAGGTGTCTTGTTATTGGGTTTGGTGGTGACATTATGGTTGATAAGCAAAAGATCTCGTGACCATGTTGGTTAAATGTGGTGTTCAAGTTGAAGCAAGGTTTGATCAATTAGGGTTCCATAGTATTGATATGGTACATCCTGTCAAGTTTAGTGCGGTTATGATTTATGAATATTGTGAAGGAGTTTATCCTTTGATTAATTTGGTGAGTTTTAGTACCTATAGTTTTTTTTAGGGATAACTATGATTTTAGTCATAAAGGTTTAACTGAAAAATCAATTTAGTCATAAACGTATTTTAGGTTAAAGATTGGTCACAAACGTTGTAATATTTTTTAAAATGGTATGAATTGACATTTTTGCCCCTCACCTTTTTATATATCACTAATTTACCTGAACCAACTTCTTCTTCTTTATTTTAAACTAGTCGATTTACTAAAAATCAAACCGGATCAATTTTATAATAATAATATTTATTTATTATTATTATTATTAGAAGAAGATGAAGGAGTTTTTTTTTTTGGACTTTGTGCATATGTCTAAGGAACCCTACCCAAACCGGAAAAAAAAACCTACCTAATTCATCTCTTCAGCCTTTGATCTTGAGATGTTTCTGCTGCTACAAACATGGTTTGGGGTGGCGCCTCCTACTACACTAAAGATGCCGCCGGCAAGGGTTGATGCAAGGACGCTGCTGCCACACACCTTCGCGCCACCATGTAAACGTCTCTTGTCTTCATCAATGTCTCGCAGTCGCCGTCGTTAATGGAAGAAGAGAAACGGGCGACGTTGATGGTTGGTGACGGTAGCGCTGTGGCCGCCGTTGTTCTCGAGTGCTCAGTCTCTGCCGCTTCCGAACCTTGAGCTCCACCACTTTTCCACGGCACTGCAAGGGTCTCCGTCGTTGCCTTCGAAGAAAGCTCCTTCGCCGTCGCTGGAAGTTCCGACGCCGACGCTGAGAAAAAAAAACAGAATGCAATGGTGATGGAGGAAAGAGATTAGAGGCGGAAGGGAGAAGAGAAATGGAAGAGAGGGAGAAGGGGAAGGACGACGACACCGGCAAAGCGGAAGGAGAGCCGTCGCGCCGTCGTCATGAAGAAAGAGAGAAACGAAGTGAAGGACAGAGAGAGAGAGACGAAGAACGATAGCAAAACAGAAGGAGAGCTCTTGTCACTAGTCCTGCCACCATCTTCGGCGGCATAGTCGCCATCGTCGCTGTCGTCAACTTCATCCTTGTCAAAAATGTAAAATTCGCCCTCTTTTTCATTTAGTGATTTTCGATGATTTTAGATTTCTTTTAATCCCGAAAGGATCGATTTTGATTCATTTTTATGGAATCTAAAGCTAGTTCATGATATGTGTTCATTGAAAATTTTTCAATTTTATTTGTTCGTTGGAGTTTCTGAGATTCGTTTGCGTAATTAGGGCTAGCTTCTATTGTGCAATCTGATGTTTACTATGATCAAATTGATCATTGTTTCATTCTGATCATGTATGTTTATACGATTTGATTTTGTATTTTTCACATTTGCCTTGTGGATTTTGGGAAGTTATCATTTTTGTACCTGAAGATTAGGGATTCCCGTAGTTAAGATTAAGGAATGTGTGTTGATAATGATGATCAAAATTGAGATGGAGAATCGATTTCACATTGTTTGGTTAAGAACTTAATAGGATTGATGTTGTTAACCGTTGATTGTAATGGTATTGATGCTGATGCTGGATTGATGATGTTGATGGTGGTGATGATGGATTGATGATGTTGATGGTGGTGATGGTGGATTTTTGGTGGTGATAGTGATTATGGTGGATTGATGGTGGTTTTGGTGGTGATTGTTTAATTTCTTAAAAATTGGTTCACCGGTCTAAACTTTTTAAAAATTAGTCTGTTTTTAAAAAGTAAGGGGCAAAATCATAAATTAATCTATTTTGAAAAAAATTACAATGTTTGTGACTAATCTTTGATCTAAAATACGTTTGTGACTAAATTAATTTTTCAGTTAAATTTTTATCACCAAAATCATAGTTATCCTGGAGTTAATTAATTAATTCTTATTATTATATATGATATTTGATTGTTGTTAGTTCATGGTTGGTGTAAAGTTAGAATAGATAAGTTGTATTATTAGAGAATCAAATTCTTAAAAAAGTTATACCTTTCACAAAATTTAAACACATTTCTTAGAATCTTGCTTTATATATATATATAATGACATTTCCAAAACAAAAATATCTTACTGAGCTCTCAACTTATTATTTTGTTTTGATATATTAGATAATATTGGTATCGTTGTGAAACTCACGATAAGTAAATTGAAGCCAACTTAGAGTCGACTCGTAAATTATCTCGCACAAGTTTAACTATTATATATATAAAAATAAAAATATATAATACATAATTCATAGTTAGAGATTTAAAAATAATTTTTTATTTCAAAGTACATAATAAATTAAACTAGTGGTATATATTATAATGACATAAATATTTTAATATATTCAAATGACAATTATCAATTAAATAAATACAATAACATAGAACGCATAAAATACAAATTGAGCGTAAAGACGAGTAAATGTTTGTAAGTTAATAATTTTGTTAGTCTAACTCTGAAGGAAAAATCTTCCTTTTTGATAACAAGACGACTTGAGTAAAATTAAATCAAATTTCAAACTTGTTGATTTGTTCATATGAGCAAATTTTCATAAGTTTATACGAATTCAACCGAATTTACTAGGATACGAATTTAATATCAAATTAACTCGATTCCAACCTCTGAATCTGTAAACTTATAAGAGTTTACTAGTTAAACTAGAGTTTGATTGTTGAAATTTATTATGATAATTTTTTAACTTCTTGTGAAGCTTTCTGTATAAGACATGCACTCTTTAATCACATACTAAATGCAACTAAATATGTTGAGGTAAGATTAACCCACCCCCAAAAAAAAAGGTGAAAAATTCTAACCAATATATGTGCCATCCAATGTGCTTGTTGTTATCGACGCCCAGCTACTAATGTGTGTACTGTATAGCATAAATAAATAAATGCTCACCAAACTACTATAGTACTATGTTCCACTTTTGTCATCATCATGATTATTGGGCGCATGTTACCATGAAGAGGGAGAATTGTGAAGAGAAAAAGATTTTTTTTATAAATAGTTAAAATTTATCATGTGAAAGATTCTATTTTATTTTAGGAAGGTTTACTATGAAGATATTATAACTATCTTTCAATGAAGATATTTATATGATCCAATAAGTTGTTGACATGTTGTATTATTGAGCATTGGAGCATGTGCATGTAATAAATTTAGAATAACTCACTTTTTATTTATCACTAGATGATAAGTCATCATTACTAGAAGACCAAAATAGTATCATCATGCTAAAATTTTTCTTTTATTTTTTATTAATTTTTAAAGTAAAACTACTCACACTTTTCATGTTATATATGCAAACACCACTTCACCGTAGAATTCAACTTATTATATTGTCCACAGAATAGCGTTTCTATGTACTGTAGTAATTAAGCAGTAACGTTCTTCTTATAGCTAGTCTCAACTTTTATAGTATCATTCAAACAACAACTCCGTTAAATTACAGCAGCAGCTCAAAGAATTTTATCATGACTGCTTTTTAGCAGGGATGGCAAAAATGCTCACATCAGCGAATATCCGCCTTAATTACCAGCGACGAAAAGGCTAATATGAATCCGCAAAATTCTCAAGGAACGAGTATTCATCCCCACGAATAAACGGGGATGAGAATAGAGGTATCGAGGAATACCGTTGCCATCCCTACTTTTTAGGGGAAAAACCTCTCAACTACAGAGATAAAAACTTAAAATTAAAGTTGTAAAGTTAAAGTAGTATATGAAACGATCAAATAATAGTGTCACATGCAAATCTAATCAAATCTATCTTCATACTTTACTCATTACACACTTTACGTAACGTCTTCGTTACGATCTACGTGAAAGTAATATAGTCTGATGAGTACTGTATATGCTATCCTAATATAATTAAATTAATCACCAGTAAATTATTAATTTACTCAAACATATTAAATTATTCAACTATTTTTAACATTTAAAAACTTAACAATAATTGTAAAATAAAAAAGGGGCCATGCATTATTCTTTATTCATTTTTATCACATCTGAATAGCAAATCACAAAGTAGATTTAGAAGTAGTTGCATGAATGAAACCTTTGATATTTTCCCCCAAAGCCTTTGCTTTTTCAGGATCAAAAATCTCCACAGCATGGAACCCGTCTTCCACAAAATGAGCATCCACGTGCACCCCACGTGCCTCCAACAACCTAACAAACTCCTTCTGCTTATCCAACAACGGATCCCCACCATACCCGTTCACGAAACACATCGGTAGCCGTCCGATCTTTTCTCCGTGAACCGCATCCGCAGCCGTTGGATTGCAATACTCGTGATCACGGTCAGTCCCCTCGGGCAGCGACAACGACCACAAAAGGTCATTCGCGGGCAAGGGCAGAGTCTGATCGTTGACCAAGCGAAGCTCCGAGTTTGACCTCTGGATCCCACTGAAAAAAGGAACGTTCATTATTAACCCTCGAATATTCAACGGCGAGAGATCGAGGTCGAGTGCACGTAGACCTGCGAAGTACACTATATTTCCCCCAGCGCTGCTTCCCATTAAGAAGGTCTTATCAAAGTCGACGTAGTCCCGGAGCCATGGGTCAGATTGGGCCGGGTTTTGGGCCTGTTCTTGGGCCCATTTAACGGCGTCGATTGCGTCGTCGTAAGCGGCTGGGAGACGGTTTTCCGGCGCGAGGCGGTAGTCAACGGAGGCGATCACTGCGGGGAGGAAGGCGGAGAGCGAGTTGCAGGAGTGGTGGAAGAAGAGGGTGGAAGGGTGGTAGAGGACGAAGCCGCCGCCGTGGAAGTAGATGAGGAGAGGGATCTTTGAGGGCGGAGGAGGGTGGGGGAGGTAGAGGCGGAGGGAGGTGTTTGTGGCTGGGTTGAGTGGGAGGTCTTTGGAGATGGTTTGTTGTTCTTCCGGTGGAGCTTGGGGATCTACGGCGGGGCAGGGAGGAACGGAAGGAACTTGGTAGTTTCGGGTGAGGGAAGCACCGTCAGGGTTGAGCTTAATTTTGAGAAACTCATATGGGTCAATGGTGGAAGAAGGTGTTTCAGACATTCTTGTTGTTGATGTTGTTTATGAGAAACTGATGTAACTTCCCAATTCGCGGTGTTATTGCTTATTTATTGTGGTGATAGTAGCTATTCACTCTGATCAACCGATCCACCTTAATTGCATTACAATTTTTTGTGAATATTAAAATGTAGGATGATGGTACCAAATAAATGTAGGATGATACTACGGATATACCTATTCAAGTATTCAACGAAATATATATTAAAAATAAATTAAATGTGTATTCTAGTATTACCTTTTCAAATAGAATTTTATATGTACCATTATACACTATATATACAATTTAGCAACATAGAAAAATATAAATTTTAGCATAAAAATTTATTTTTTTCTATACTAATGTTTATATTTTTCTGTATTATTAAATAATGTGTACAGATCATACATCTAATATTACCACATTAAATATCACTGTATAAATAGAATTCTTGAATTGAATCGGTAGATAATTATTTTATGGATAAGATTCGTGCGTTAGGATAATTATAGAAAAAAAATTACTCACGGTAATATCATACTCCATTCTAACTAACTTTTGTCACCTTAATACTCTGTTATTAAATGGATTCCATTGTATACCTTAAACACAACAAATTGATTCAACCACTTGTTTTTTAAGTTTCACTCTTGAAAACCTTGTTCAAATTGTAATATTTTTTAGATAGTTGATGCTAAAAAGTTAGGATTTAGATATTGGCTCTATTTTAAGAGTATAATAGGGGGAAAATTATGCTTTTTAATGAGTTAAAATATTAGAAATGTAATTTTTTTTTAGTATATTCTTGAAATGTACTATTAAAACACATGTTAATAACATTAATTTGTATACAATTGTTGTTGGTTGTCATCGGTACTACCTACTTTCATTTATTACGTTATTAATAATGTTATTGGATCGTAGATGCCTAAAGTACATAGCATGAAAATAGATTAGACGATATATTAAAAATAGTGTTTTTCATGGTGAAAGTATAATCTAATTCATGACGAACAGAATAGTTATTCACCACATAAAAGATATAATATTTTATTAGAAATAAAAATTAATGATAAAGACTGAATATGAGCCATAAATTTAAAATATTTTATCTAAGTCCATTATAAACTCTGTCTAATATTAGATATTTTCCGTTAAGAAACTATTACAATCTGATCATCTAATCTGCGTTGTTGTTTTTTTTTTTTTTGCCAGAGTTCTAATCTGTGTTTAATTTGGTTTGGTCTGATTAGTAATAGAATGATTAATCATATTTCCTAACATAAGTAGTAAATGAATTGAGTTGCTTAAATATTTAATTTCGAGTTAGAATTTTAAGGTGACATATATATAAAAGAGAATATAGCTACACAAATCTTCCAAAAGAGCATTCGATAAAACTTAAAGGATTAATTAGTTTAGGCATAGTGCTAGATTTATATGCCAAAGAAAAAAGAAAAAGTTTTAAAATCATAAGAATACATTTAGTTTGTATGTTTTATTTTTTATTTTTAGTGTTCTCGATTTTCAAATTTTATAAAAAGACGGCAGTGAAAATAGACAATAAAATTTTATCCTTTGTCACTATTTCTTCTCTTTTTCTTTTTATTGATTTTCTCTTTTTCTTTATAAAATCCAAAAAAAAATTAAAAATAAAAATAAAAACCATACTAACTTAAATTTATTGATATAGTCTAATTGGTCTTTCAGACTTTTGTGATATGATCCTATTAAAATATAATTAAATATATTAATAATTTTTCATAATAGAAAAGTTATTAAATTTCTTATACTTTCTTATATATATTTTTCATATTTTAAATACTTTTAAAGTTTAGATATTATAGTAAACATTAAATTTAGTATCTTGTATATATTTAGGTATTTTTAAAATATTTTTTATAAAAAACAAAATGTTTTCAGACTAGACTCATACTTAAAACATCGGTAATATTTCAGTCAAGTGCTACTACTCTAAAAAAGCAAGAGACAAACTCAAAAAGACAAGGAGTTTTTATTCCCGATTTTGAGAGTCAATTGTGCTTTTGAGAGCTAACAAGAATAATTTTTTAAAACTAACTCTAACTCTTCAAAAAGCAAAACGACTAATTAATCATATCTTATAGTAGAAAATCAACTTTATCCTCAATTAATGACTAAATATATAACATACTAACAAAAGTTCGTTCTAATAATTTAATACTTTGAGAGCAACTATCAAATATACATACCAAATGATATATGTATAGTCCTACTTACTGAGAGCATTTTTAAATTATTTTATCAAACAATCATGTATGGCTCATTGGAAGCAACTTATTGAGAGTCCAAGACTGAAGCTATTCGTCCCCTCCATGATTTGAATTATAACTTGGAACTACTTGCCATCCTATGCAGGAATTGTTGGAAGGCCAGAAACCAAGTAGTCTTCGAGAACATCCCCCAAACCCCATCATCAATTTTGGCAGCCTCAACTAAGCTCCTAAGAGAAATCCAGACATATCCAGTTTGTGGTCATCGCTGCACTTTTTCATCTTCTTAAATTCTATCTTTTCAATCAATTATTGTAAAGATGATCAAAGAGCAAAGGAAACAGAGTTGAAGAACAGCAAGAACAAAACTATTAAGATGGAGAAAAGAAAGAAAGAAGGAATATTATTTCTTGGAGAGAGTAGTTTTCAGAATTGTAATTCATTTGTTCATTGTACAGCAATAACCTAATTAGCACATATGAAAACAACACTAGGAGTTAAGTGACCTCACTTAGGTCATTACTCACTACAATTATCTCTCAAGTTTCTTCTAAGTTTCTAATTTTTGATGAACACTTCTGGATTAAATCCTTGTGTGCATGTCTGGGAGAACCCCAACTTTGTTGTGCTGTCCTGATTTTGGACATATGTATTTCATTATTTGAAATATTACCATGCCTTTGGGAAAAAAAAATAGCTCAATAATTTTTTAAGAGTCACAATATAGAATTTTGAATTTTTTTTTTTTGATAAGAAGGATTTTGGGTTTTTTTTTTTTTTTTTTTTT
>JASCZI010000116.1:73518-85781 GCA_036250425.1 Stylosanthes scabra
GGATAGGGTTTATTGGTAGGTTCGTATTAGTTTGTTGGGTTAGGCTTCAACCCAGGTTCAGTGTCCAAAAATAACACATGTGCTGATATGCAACGTAGGATGCATGCAAATAGCACTTTCTTTTAGCCTATGTCACCAACTCACCATGATTATAAGCCTTCAAAGCATGAAAAAAAAAAAAAAAAAGCCTCCAAAGGTAGCGGAGGCTTAGTTGAAGTGGCAATATCAATTGCCTCGCATGAGCTGCATCCGAGTTCAATTCCTCACTGAGAAATATGGAGACTGTAATAGCGTGGCTGAATGCGTGAGTTCATGAGTTGTGATATTTAATATTGGGAGTTATCCAATACATAATAATAAAAAAAAAATAATGCTAGAGAATCAACATTATTGTACCTCCAAAATGGATCGTCTCAATTTTAATGTAGTCTCTATCAACTTATGCTTCTCCTTATTGGTAAGATGGATTTGTTATGAACATAAGTACAAAATTTCTAGTTAACACTCAATGAATTTCATTAACATGGCGTTAATATTCTCACTTTTCCAAAGTCACTTTGGTTAAAAGTGGTTAAAAGTTATCAGAATAAGCCTGAAGAAGATTCAACATTAGTCTGAATGACAAAAGCACATCAATCATAAAGTAAAAGTGAGAGTTGATATTTACCATAATTAGCGACATTCTTCAGAAAATCAACATAAGTCCTACAAATTATTGATTAGAGATCATCATAAACATGAATGCATGATGCACCTAACACTACTCAATTTTTTAAGGCACCATTGGCCCACACGAGATGCCAGACATATATAGGTAGTATTGCAACTATTTCTGTGCATTAATAATAATCATACTCCATTTCAATTCAGGGTAAAGAATTGTCAACCAAAAAAAAAATTGAAAGTTACGTCAACTTTAATTGGCAGTAATAATACTGAAAGGCTGTGTTTGTTTTCAAGTACTCGGACTGAAATTGGGAGACTGAGACTCAGTATTGTGTTTGTTGGACAAAGACTGTTAGAGTGAAACTAAAATTTCAGTCTCAATCTCCAGAATTCCAGTATTTTTAGTACCTCCAAGTTAAAGGGATCGGAAGACTGAGTACTGAGACTGAAATTTTAATAATAATTTTTTATTCAAATATCCTCAATAAACATTGTAGTTTCTAATACTAACCTATTTCTGCTACATCAACTTAGTTTAATCTCTATCTCTCAGTCTCTATCTCTAATTAATTTTAAACCAAACACAATTCACAAACATATTTCAATCTCCGTCTCTCAGTCCCGTCTCCCAGTCTCAATCTCTCTCCTAAACGCACCCAACCAAAATAGATATTAAAAAAAAAACAAATGCACTACAAAAGCATTAAAAATATTAAACTTTTATGTTTTCAATAAAAACTTTTTATAATCAACAAGTTAGATTAGTTAAGTGATTAATTTACTTGTCTGCTTAAATAAGTTTCAGAATTTGCAGGATTTGAATCTCATCTTGTATATACAGCAATTCAGTGAAGTGACAAATTTTTAAATAGGACTTAGAAAATATTTATTAGCTAAATTCATTCGAAAAATAGAATAGTCATGACTAATTAGAATTTGCATTTTCTTAAGGAATCTTATTATGATCAAGAGAAATATAAAAATATATAGGATAACAAGACTTGAGATCCCCTTCAGAACAATCAACCAAGAGATCAATTGAGTAGAGGGACAAAAATAAAAAAAAAACCTAGCAAGTGTTAGAGCCAGCCACCATACAAGCATATAGAATTCACAAGCCACCAATTATTTCTGATTATAGTACACCAATAAATTATTGGAACTTTGAATTTTCCTATCTTACAGATAGATATCTATCTGAGGCCTTAAATCTCACATGATATGAGATAGAGACAGAGTATGAAAAGTGAGGACAGCCAAATCCAGAAATAGAATTAAACTAGTATCACATGCAAAACTTCCTTAAATATTATACAATAACAAGAAACTGGTCCCTAATATGACATTGTTATGGATGTTGTTGAATATTCAAAAAGGAACTGTATTCTGTTTCCTTATATAGAGCCACCTATTTTTAATTCATTCTATTCTATATCACTATAATAAATTTTTTTCCGAATGTATGAACAGCATCAATCCTTTTTTCTTTGCCATTGATGTCAAAAACTTCACGGAGAAGTTATTCGATACAGATACGAAAGACCCCTTACAATACAAATTTTACCCTTTACATCCCACAAGAATTAAAGTAGAATACATATGTAAACTTCACATATTTCTAATAAAATTTATGAATGTATCATTTACATCTGTACCGGATATTTCTATTCCGACAAGAGTTTCTTCTCTCCCAAGGTATTAACTCCATAACTCGAAACCATTGAGAATGTGTCAAGTTTATATAACCCTTCCTATTTAAAAGAAATTCTTTTTAATTTGTTCCAAGAGGCTTAAAGCTAAATATGCTAAAGCATGCATGTCATAGACTCATAGGTCCACCAATGATAAAATGATTTTATGATTCTCATCTCATTTTCAGAGAGACAGTGCACTCTCCACTTAGCACAAAGCAGCATCATAATCATAATCACTTATAAAAAGGGAATAATGGGGCCAACATTTGTTCCCCTCTATATACTGAAACTTATGCTAGTTACAAAAACAATGGCACAGTAGTGTGTACATAACTTTAAGAAATTAGACCAACTAAAGATAAATTAGAGATGAATGAATAAAGATCATGAAGTTCTTAATAGTTACAGTCAGATGGCACTTGACATATTCATATACATATATTCGTTAAAAAGTGCCAAATTGCTTCAAAAGTAAAAACAAGTTTGAAAATGAGAAAATTACATTAAAAAAATAAAAATTAGGTGTACACGAAAATTAGCCACCATCTAATTTTCGATTCAGCTAAAATTGAGAACAATGGAAACTAAGAGAGACAACTGTTTATGTATCCATTGTCTCTGTTTCTATATTCAGCTGCCAAAACAACCCTAATATGTGATTAAAATCATGAATTCAAAGTTAATTATGATTAGAAAGGAAGAACATGGTCAGAGAAAACAGTCCTGTTATAAGGGAAGTACTTGATTTATCACTATTTTTCTCCTTTTTTTTTGGTTTAATATTAGTTTCTACAAATGGTGAACAAAATTAGAATTGGACCTACAACAAATACACTCTTACAAGTTAATGAACAATACAATCTTGCAATAGAACTCACCGAGCCTTCTTCCTTGACTTGAAGAGAAAATTCGACGGCGGTGACGGCGAGAATTCGAAAGGCAAGTGGGGCGTGTCGGCCTCGCCGGAGAGCATCCCAACGATCTCCTTCATGGACGGCCTCTTTGCGGGCGATCTCTGGAGGCACAACAGGGCAATTGTGATGCAGAGCAAGGCTTGTTCCTTGTCCAATGAATGAATGTTAGTGTCAACCAGATCCAAGAGCCTGCCATTGTGAGCAAGTTGCCTAGCCCATGAAATCAAATTAGCCCTCTCGAATTCCGAGATCGGCGACGCCGTCACTTGAAGGGGTCTCCTCCCAGCAACCAAAACCAAAAGAAGAACACCAAAACTATACACATCACATTTCTCAGATAATTGGCCACCACCACCATACTCAGGAGCAATATAACACACTGTCCCCCTCATACTCGGAGTGCTGCTGATTCCGCCGCTCTTCGGTATGTCACCACTAACCTATTGCACAAATTCGAATACGAATAGTAAGTATTGAATACTATACAATACTATACATATATAAGGTTTTAAGGTGACTCACCCAATCTTGGCTATTCCTTCTGCCATTGTTGTTTCTGATAAGTTCACCACTCAAACCATCAAGCCACCAATCAATACTCCCTCTGCTACTCTTGTTTTTCCTCTTCCTCTTCTGATCCTGAGCCACCACCAAGTCCTCATCTTTGTTCTGCCACCAAGCTTCACCACCATTGTTATCAAGGCTCCTCTTCTTCTTCTTGCTCTTCTTCGCCAGCTCCTCGCAGAACTCCTCCTTCCACCACTCCCTCGGCTTCCGGCTCTTCTCCTTCTTCTGCTGCTGTTGATTTTTCACCTTATCCTCATCCAATGAAGCCCACCAATCCAACCTACATTCCACAAATACAGATACAAATAATGTAAATGCAGCAAACTTAAGAACTCTAAAATAGTAATATTTGATTCAGATGAAGTAGAATCCTACCTCTTTCTCTGCTTCTTCTTCTTAATCTTATTCTTGTTGTTTTTGGACTCAGAATCCAATCCTTCAACAACATCAACATTATTCTCTGCATCACAACTAATGCTACTTGGAGAAGCAACCCATTCATTCTTGGGTCTTTCTTTCTTTATCTCACTACCAATCCATTCCATAACATAATCCTTAACTCTACCTGACTCTGACCCTCCACCATTGTCCTGTTTCCACCACCAATCCCTGCCGGAACCACCGCCATTACCGCCGCCACCTTTCCTCCTCTGATTCCCACTCTCCACACTCACCCCATCAAACAACCCATCCGACAAGACGCTACCTTTCTCCAACCCCACCTCCGGCGAAGTCCCCGCCGCCGCCGGAGGAGACGCATCTGAATCCAAAACCCTCACCGCCGCGAAACTCTCCGGCGATCTCTCCAAATCAAGCCCAGCAGTAGTCCCAGTCGCCACACTCTCCACCACCGAACCACGATCACACTCTTCATCACCACCACCACCGTCACCACCTTCCTCCTCCACCACCACAACACCAACCTCCTCCTTCACCCTAGCAAGCCCAAAATCCCCAATTTTAGCCCTAAACTCAGAATCTAACAGAATATTACTCGGTTTGATATCACCGTGAATCACCGGAGGGTCACAAAAATGGTGCAAGTACTCTAACCCTTTCGCCACCGAAACGACGACGTCGAAGCGCGTTTTCCAGCTCATAAGCTCGGGGCACTTGCGATCCAAGAGCGCGTCTTGAAGGCTCCGATTCTTCATGAGCTCGTAGACGAGTATGAGCTTGCGGTTTCTTCTGTCGGAAGAGAATCCCAAGAGAGAGAGAATGAAAGGCGAGTTGAGATTCGAACACAGAGAGAGTTCGTTGTGGAACTCTCGTTCGCCTTGGAGGGAGCCCGGAGAGTCCATGAGTTTCAGCGCGACGGTTTCGCCGGAAGGGAGGGTGGCTTTGTGGACGGAGCCGAAGCCACCGTGGCCGAGTTTGGTGGACGGGGAGAAGGAGTTTGTTGCGCGGCGGAGGAGGGCGTAGGAGTAGCGGCGGTGGTTGGTGGTGTTGTTGTTGTGGTGGTGGTGGTGGTGGTGGGGGAAAGGGGTGGTGCGGTGGAGGGAGAGTTTGCGGTAGAGGAAGGTGAGGAGGGTGAAGAGGAGAGAGAGGAGGAGGAGGATGGAGAGGGAGAGGGATCCGATGAGGATGATTTGGTGGCGGTGGTGGTGGGTGTGGTGGAGAGGTGGTGCTGCCGTGGAGAGTGGTTGTTGTTGGGGGAGTGGTGGTGGACGGGAGGGCATTTTGGTAATAATGGGTGGAGAGAAGGGTTAAGTGTGTTAACGATTCATGAGAGTGTGAGTGAGTGAGTGAGTGAGTGAGTGTATTATGAAACTGAGTGGTAAGAAGAGGAACTTTTATGATATGATGACGAGCCTTGTTGTTTGTGTTCTTTTTGGTCCAACCAATATTCAGCAAATAATTAGATAAATCAACCAAAATTGTTTATTTATTTATTTATTTATTGATATTGAAGTGGGGAGGAGTCTAGTGTTTCTTGCTTTTTCTGTAATAGGATAGAATTTTCTAATAGAAGTGTCCCTTTTCAAAGTAATTTTTTTTATATATATTTAATTACGTAATATTTTATCAATAAAAATAATTATTTTTTATGCTATTATGTAAATAATTATTCAAAGGATCGATAGTATACAATTTGATAATTATGTAAAATATTTTATGTTATCAGTAGATTAAAATTAAACAAAAGAAAAAAATAATACTTTAAGTGAAAAATTTTGGATAAATTAAATATCACTATAGTGTTCTAATATATTTTGTTTGATTAGTGATTATGGAGATAAATATATAAAAACGAAAAAAACAGAGTAATAATTGGTCTATATAAATTTGGACATGTAAATATATTTAATTTTCATTATTATTTTTCATATTGATTGATTTTTAGTATCTCTTAGTATAATTGTTGTCTATAAACATAAAATATGTAGACTTAATACAATATGCAATACGAATATATTTTCCTTCAAATAAAAACTAAGAGAAATTTGGTAGTACTAAAAATTTTGGTGTTACATCTAAAGTTATTAAAATATTAGTAATATATTGTTGTTTAAAAATAATATGAATAAATTGTTTATGTTTATTATTTCACAGTATGAATACAAGTGTGAATTCTTTAACTTTCTTTATATTGGGGCTGATAAATTGTGTATGTATTGATGTGAACAGAATTAAATAGGGTCAGTGGTTTTTCTGAGTTATGATAAAATATTATATTCTGATGCTGTATTGCTGTGTGACTATTGTCTAATTTGAGTAATTTCCAAGTTTTCAAAATAAAAAATTTAAAATAGCATTGTCATGAATAACATATATAGAGTCAAATGTAAAATGGAAAGATTTACAAATAAAACTCTTCTTGACCGAATTAATTAGTGCAGTTTGAATATAATTAAATTTATTAATATTGTTTCCATAAGAAATTATAATTATAATTATTATAGTCGTTAAAAAGATGAAAAAAAGTCTATCCATGATGTAAATGGAGTGAGACCCACCTCTTTCTCTAATTCTCTCATACACAACCACGTAAAGTCAGGTTGTCCAAAATCTAAATTATGTATTCGAACCCATTATAATATGTTTTTTTTTGTGTCCACATAATATGGTTGATGTTATCATGTATGTATACATTTAGTCAACAAAAAAAAATGTATGTATACATTTGTTTTATGTTTTTTTTTTAATGCAACTAATAACGCTATAATAAGAGGTTGTGCTTAGACTTTAGACCATGGTGGGTGTATCATTTTAGAGTAATGTTTTCTTCGTTTTGTTTTTTTTTTTTTTTTAAATTACATGTATCACATATTCAAAACTTGGGTAGAAGTTTAATCTTTGATAAAGATATCGTCGTTAGTATTATAGGAAAATTTTTTTAAAAGATGAATATTTAAGTTTGGGGGTAAAAGAAGTTCCGACAAAATGATGAGAATTTGTTTAATAGTTATGTATGTGTTTATATATTCCATAGAAAGAATTTGAAAGAAAATATTTAAAAGATAAAAATTAAGATTAAATAATTTTTAAATTTAATTAAACTTATAAAATATTATTCTTTATAATATAATTTTCTAATCGAATTGGGCTATAGAATCGATAGCACTAGTCTTAGCAAACTAACATAAATTAATTTTCATAGGTAAGAAATTTGGCAGTGATTTAAGTTAAGTATATAAGGTAGGAGCGTAATTTTCCTTTTATCGAACACTAACTTTTTGGGTTGTAATTTTCTTTATTTTAAATGAGGGTCGAATTTGAAAATTATTATAACGGAAAATGATAATGCAATTTGAAATTAAGTCGTTTTAAATATATGAAAAGCAATATGCATATAAGAAAAAATATTAAGAGTCTTTTCTTCCTAATTTATAAATATAAGAATTTAAATTTTATACTATTTTAATATTTTCAAAAACGGGAATACTAAGTATATATTTATTTTGCTCAACCAAGTCTAATCAAGTATTTTATTTTTATATTAAATAAAAAATTATTTTGATGTCAATTAGTATAAAAAATTAACACATAAATAATTTTTTATTTGACATCGAAATAATTTTCAATTTGTCATAAAAATAAATAACTTAGTTAGACTTGATTGATAAAATAGATGTACGCCTAGAGTTATTATTTAAAAAATAATATATATTTAAATTTTCTTAAGCTTTTAAATATTAAAAAGATGAATTAAGATTACTAATAAATACTCTACATATAAATGATCATCCCATAGTCATATATTTCACCGAGAATTACACCAAAAACCAAAACCAAATCCCAGGAAAAAAAAATTAAGTAGAAAACTAAAATGTTGTTTTTTAACTCCAAAAAACTCCTTCAAACTAGTAATTGCTAGTTTTGCTACATATGATCATAACAGTAATAATTATAGATAATAATTAATTATTTCATCAACATAATTAAAATTTAAAGGATTTATAAAATTTAAAATTATAATATATTTAATTTTAAATTTTTACTAACAATGAAGAGTGATATGAAAAATCAGGTGCTAGTAGTTGTGAGGTGTAACTGTGGATGTTTCATGTTTCATCCGATTATGATTTACGAAAGCGAAGTCAACGAGGAAATCCAATTGAGAGAGCGAGTGAATCTCGTTGGGACTTGGAACGGAGATCACGCGCCATTGAACTGCGCGTGGAGGGATTTCCCAGGTCACGTGCATCAATTTTCTTGAACGTTTACCTTTCCACTCACCACTGCCATGCCACGTTAGTGGGGCCCACGACTGTTAGTAGGTAGTAAGTTAAGTAGCACAGAATAGACATACTAATTTTAATTTCTTATTTCAATTTTCTTTTTTTAAAAAACCTTTTTTATTTTAAGTTTTTTTTATACAACGAAACCGAGAAAGTGATCACTTTTTGAGAAGGCAAATGTGAGATATTTTACATAAGAAAATAAAACTTAAGTTTTTTTTTATTATTATACTAAGGTATCACTATTTTTTTCCATTTTTTGATTTTTATGTAGTGGTATATTTACATTGTTTTTGCTAGATAATATATTTTGTTTAGTAAAGGTTAAGAAAAAAAACGTTCTTGGTTAAGTTCGTATTTGGTACAAAATTTCATTCAAATTATGATGTTTATTTCATTATACTTAAAAGGTTATAATATTTAAATTTTTGTCCTGAATTAATTGATAACTGTTTTGCCATTAAAAAAACCTAGTTTACTAATAAATCAACTGTTATTGTGAATAAATCTATTAATTTGTACTTATTTATTAATTAATTGATGCCAAAAAAAAGCTGTTTTATGAAAATATAAATTTTAAAATCGATATTGAAATATGTATTTCCTTATTAAAAAATATATATTAAAAATGTAATAATTAAATGCTGTAATCAGTATAAGAATCTCAGATTTTAGCAGTAGTTACATGCAATACTTTAGCAGAAAGCTATGGCCATGAATCAGATCAATGTATGTAGCAGTTTCAGATTAAAGAGTTGACTATTAACTATTAAGCATGTTGTTCAAAAATCACTACTAATTGCTTTTCTGCACCTTTTCATAATACCTCCTCGTCAGGGTACATATTAAGTTAACTAAAATATCATAATAAATTTTTAGATAAACTAATAGAAGAAATTAAAAACCAGCTTTTCATGTCATATTTTTTAAAATAAAACTTTCTAGTGATGATGGAAATTTTCTTTCACCCTCAAGAAGAAATGTTGTACGTAGTCCACAAATTTCTCTCCACTTTTAATTTTATTCTTTATTAACTAAATAATTTGACTAGTCTAGCTAGCAATACACAATTTGATACTATTGGTATAAAATTCAACACTGAAAATACATTATTATAAATTAAATCCTTGATGTCATGATGTGATTATAACATAAATAAATATCCAAATGGGCATCGCAATGAAATTCTAAATCAAATATTTTAATTATCGATAAATTTTTATTTTTTTGTAATTTTTCTATAATATTTTTTAGACATATTAGTTTATTTATCATTTTGAAAAGGATTAATTTATCTTGTAAAGATAATTTTTAATTCACTTTTCTTATAATAAAATTTATTATAAACTTATTCATCCAAAATATGTATAAAAAATTTGATTAAAAGTAATCGAAGATAAACTTGTCATAAAAGTAATTCTTAAATATTTGAAATGAATAAAAATTTGTTGTGACCGAATCCTTCAATATAATTTTTTTAGATTAATTTAAAAGTTTACTAGAGGGGGGAAATTGAATTTTTGTTGACTAGAAAGATTCACACGTAACATACAAAATAATGAAAATTATATATAGTGTCCGCTTTCTACCAGTATTATTTTTAACCAACATTGACCTATCTAAAATTTAAATTTCTGAAGTCAAAAGGCAATATCATTCTATGTGAAAAACGAGCCCACATATATTGCATTTTTCAATGCCAAGTTATCTCATCATACTTATCATTTAAGTTACCTATGTTTACTTTATTTGTTGATAACAAATTAATAATTGATATCTACTATTATGGACATATATTAACGGGATCATGGCTTGAGAAAAAAAGATCATAACAAACTTCTTACAAAGTCTTTGTAATGATAGCACACTACATATCTTTTTCCCTATTTGAGTGATGTTAATTGCATAAATAAAGTTACGCTAACGCTAAATGTACACCTCTTTTTGTGTACACCTCCAATCAAGTCTCAAATTAACAAATTTTTATATATACAACGAACATATTTTCATAGTTAACATGAACAGATTTTAAAATATGTTCATTTGCTTTTAAAAATCTGTTCGTTCTAGTAGTAAAAATCTGTTCGTTTAGGACTTGGTTGGAGATGTACACCAAAAAGAGGTGTACACCAAAATTAATTCATAAAGTTATTCTGAATATAAGTTTAATACTTTTCTAATTTTTTGAATAATTCTATTTGCATATCAAAATCAGCCATCAAATTAGTCACCGGTATATAATATGTATTAAAAAACAAAATACATATATAATTTATCTCATTATTAGTGTATATTTAATATTTCAATACATATTATACACTGATAATTAATTTAATGACTGATTTTAATGTACACCTAGCACAACCCTTTTATTTTTCATTTAATCCTTGGCAATCGAACTTTCTTTGTACTTTAGGAAAATGGAAATTGCTATATATATATATATATATATATATATAGGAACATAATTCATTATTCTTGGTGCTTGGAAGTGCGTATAAATTAAATATGTAAGATTTAGAAATAGGTCATTGTTAAGAAAAGTTATTAGTACAAGAAGATTATATTTTTTTAGAAATATCAAGTAAATGTTAATTAATATTTTAAGTTTCTATATTGTTTTATTGTATTAAAAAAATATTAAAACTTTTATGTTTATTTATTCTCTTAACCAATATTCTTTTAGAGCACTACTGTTTAGCTAAATCATAAAAATATTAAGCATTAACACTTTCTCAAAATGTTCTAATATTGCTATATCATAAACAAATATGGGTTTGAATAAAAGTGATGAATATATAATCTTAAGATAAGTAGTAGTGTTTTACTACTTTATTCTCTTAATAAACTAAGAAAATTCTCTACATAATTAAGAAAATATATATTACTTAAGAATATTTTGAGAATATTATATCATCATAACTACTCATCATCAATAGTCTAAATTAAAGATAAATAATGTTATGATAACTATCATTATGGTGGTTATAATGGTTAAGAAATTTTAGTAACACTTAGCAGAAAGTGTAGCTATAATTATGTAATCAACAGTAGAAAGTGACATTTTTTTTTTATCATTATTGGACATTACTTTGTAATTTTCAAAAAATAAAATATGCAATCAAGTTAAAAAAGATTGCTAAATAGTAAAAAATGTAACCCTAATTTTAACTGAACTTTTTCAAAATTACCAAAACTTAGCAACTATATCGCAAAATTTACCTTATATATCTGAATTCTCAAATCTCTATCTCTTATATGATTTTTGCTGGTGTATATTATTATTGATGACCCAAAAGCTTTATATGTACTAAAGTTTCAATCAACTATAAGTTTCATGTGGAGATCGAAGATCCTTTATATGTTTCATTTACGTACATTGTACAAAGCATAAAATGATAACATTTCAAAGTTAAATGAATATTATTTTTAGAAGAAAAGTCATTGATAGCAATATATATGGATGTACATGGCACATTAAATGTGTTGTGTGGGTGCATGGTTCTTAAAAGATGAGATATAATTTCCGTATTATATACCTATCAACAATAATTAGTTCCACTAAAAGCAAAATTACCCTCAAAATAATTTGATATTTTGATCATCCTTATTAACATTTAATTAACAATTATTAATAACTTTTTAGAATCCTAATCCTCGCTTGTCCTTTACATAGGTGTGTGGCTTGATCTCATATATATATATATATATATATATATATATATATATATATATATATA
>JASCZI010000117.1:8321-19620 GCA_036250425.1 Stylosanthes scabra
ACCATCTTAGTATTAAGACTTGCAATTATCATTTAGATTCCTATTAGAGCTAGTGTATACATCTTGTATTTTTGTATAGCTCTTGTATGTATTCTATATTTAACAGAGTGTATAAGTACATATAATATTCTCTATCTGCATTACAGGTGTATTCATATGTTAGTTTACTTTCTAATTCAGCTCTCTCTTACTTTTCCATCCTTCGTTTGTTCTTCCATGTTCTTCAATTAGGGATTTAGTTTTCAGTTAGTGCTTTGTTATGCGAGTTCGTGTTGAGTTTAGAACGCTCACATGGTCTCAGAGCCTTCAAACACGATCCACACACTGTTTCTTATTTCACATTTCAATCTCAAGAACAGTCTCGTTTCTCTTGCAAACAAGCTTGAAGAAAATAATTTTTCCACATGGCAGAAGAGTGTGATTCTTACCCTTCAAGATCACTTTTCTTCCGATAAAACTCCACCACAATTTGAAGAAATTTCCTCTTCTGAAAATGAATCAAAGTTTGCTACCAAGAAAGGGGCGTCTATCACAACCGAACCTGAATCTGTTAACACTAAGAAGACCTCACCATCTAATACCGCAGTCTTGCAAGAAACGGTAAAATATGCAGAATGGATGCAGAACGATTGTGCTTTGATGACTTGGTTAGATGCTTTCATGAGCACCACAAATCAGAATAGGGTTGTTCACTGTGCTACCTTCGCTGAAGCCTGGGTAACCATCTCTCATATTTTCACAGCCTCGTCGAATACTAGGATCCAAAGAATCAAGACTCAGCTTCGAGCCACCAAGAAATCAGGAACTATTCATGAATATCTTCAATCTATTGGAAAACTGGTAGATTCTTTACATTCTTTTGGTCATTCTCTTTCTGAGGTTGATCATATACAATCTATAATAGACAGATTATTAGATGAATATGATGGATATGTTACATCTGTATTGTCTCGACTAACCACATTTACAATTCATGAAGCTGAATTTTTTTTAGTTGCATATGAAAATCGTATTGCCAAGAAATCATCAACTATAGCTGTTGCTCATGTTGCACAAGCAACAACTGAGTCCACACCATCTTCTGGAAGAATTAATTGTGGTAGGAATACTAGAGGTGGTAGGAATGGTCGAGGAGGAAGATACCAAAATTTTAGACCTCAGTATTAATTATGTAGCAGAGTTGGACATACTGCCCAAACTTGTTATCACATGTTTGATTCCCACTTTTTATCCCCTCCACAAACTACACAACATCAGATACCATATTCCACTAGTCAGTCATTACCACCAGCTACCTTCTTTCATCAATCTAGAGCTTATCTCACAGCCACTCCCTACAATCAAGAAACAACATGATATGCAAACTCGGGTGCCTCACATCATGTGACTGCTGAGCAATCCAACATAACACAGCATTCAGATTCCAATCAAGGACCTGAACAACTCTATGTTGGTAATGGAAAATGAGTACCAATTCTTAATTCTGGCCTATCTTTTCTTTATAAAAAATCTAGAAATCTTTGTTATAGATTAGAAAATCTTTTACATATTCCAAGCATCACTCAAATTCTATTAAGTATGTCAAAATTTGCCACTGATAATTCTGTTATGTTTATTTTGAGTTTTGGCCTAACTATTGTGCAATCTATGATCAGGTTACTAAGGATGAGCTTCTTCAGGGTCAAGCTAAAGGGGGCATCTACTGCTTTGGTAGCCTTGAGCAAACCTTACAAATATTTGGCTTTAAAAATACAACAATTGATATAGTTTAATTGATTCAGATCATTTTTAAATCAACGTACCTCTTCTGTTTCTTTCTTCTTTCTTCTTCCTAGCTGCTTTCTCAAGAGGGGATTCACCTAAAAAACAGAATGAATCAAGAAAAAACAACTACTACATTAAATTTCATCATGTCAATTAGCTTAGAAATTAGGGTGAAAAACTTCAGATCCAACTCACTTGAAAAAACAGAATCAATTTACAAAACAATAACAACTACTTCATTATGTTAATTAGCGTAGAAATTAAACTTCACATTCATTAAAAAAAAATAACATCAACAATTAAAATTAGCTAGAAATTAGCTCCCTACATACCTCTGTTTTGATTCATCTCTCCAGCTTCCTTCTTCCTAGCTTCTTCGGATGATCTCATCTCTCCTGAAAATGGAAAAGCCTACGACCAATTAAAAGGAAGACCAGGACTACCACCACCACAATGATTACGATGACAACAACAACAACATCAACAATTAAAATTAGCAAGAAATTAGCTCCCTACGTACCTCTGTTTTGGTTCATCTCTCCAGATTCTTTCTTTCTAGCTTCTTCGGATGATTTCATCTCCCCTGAAAAAATGGAAAAGTCTTCGATCAATTAAAAGGAAGACCATGACTACCACCACCACCACAACGATTACGACAACAACAACAACAACATCAACAATTAAAATTAGCTAGAAATTAGCTCCCTACGTACCTCTGTTTTGGTTCATCTCTCCAGCTTCCTTCTTCCTAGCTTCTTCGGATGATTTCATCTCCCCTGAAAATGGAAAAGTCTATGATCAATTAAAACAGAAGACCAGGACTACCACTACCACAACGATTACGATACATTACGACAACAACAACAACAAATTGAGACCTCAGTTTTCTTTCTTGTTTTTGAAATGTAGAATGAAAAGTGACTTGACTTGCAAGACAATGCAATTTAATTTCGTATATATACTAATACCTACCAGTGGGTGCTGGTTCACGGTAGGAGTACTCTCTCTCTGCAACCCACTCACCCCTCACCTCAACGTTCACACTCTCTCTGCGACCGATCACATGCATCCCAAAAATTTATGAAGTTAATTCTAGTTTAGTTAAGAGTAATTATTTGAGACTAATTAACTAATTGATAAAAATGTATTTTTATGCATTTGTAAAAGTTTCTCTAATTGTGTTTCTAAATATGTACTAAGCCCCTTTCATCGAAACTGTTTGATAGGTTTAGGAGCAAGCTTCGGTTAGGAAAACTCTTACCCCAAGCTTAAGGGGGGTATTAGAGCTAGTGTATTAATCTTATATTCTTGTATAGCTCTTATATGTATCCTATATTTGGCAGAGTGTATAAATACATAACACTCTTTTTCTTTGTATTACAATTGTACTCATGTTAGTTTACTTTCTAATTCAGCTCTCTCTTACTTTCCCTTCCTTCATTTGTTCTTCTCTGTTCTTCAATTAGGGATTTAGTTGTCAGTTTAGTGCTTTGTTCTGTGAATTCGTGTTGAGACATAACTCTCACAATTTCAAATGCATTTTTTTTTATTCCCAAAATTAAAAAATTTCACTAAATTGATATCTTACTTCTTTTATATATATAGTTACTTCTTCACCACATGAGTGATATAACAACTGTTTTTCATTAGGTTGGATAACATAATAAACATTATTTCATTTATAACGCTAAACAATAAGTAAAACGAAGTTGTCAAATATCCAAAAAATTAATATAAACATTTATCCCCATTTATACTTATTGAATTTTAGAAGATGTCGTTTATTTCATGTTGGCCAGTGTGGAAGATTGCTACTATATTATCACTTACAAAGTTTGTAAGAATTACACAAAAAGGAAGTTTGGGATAAATTTAATGTGATTTTTTCTATATCAGAACTAATAAAATAGTGCAATTATTAAAATTTTATGAAATATTTTAATGAAAATCACGAATTTCAGGAGTTAAATCCAAAATATACGATGGAATGAATTAATTAAGCAAGGCATCCAAAGTGATGTGCTTTTTTTTTTTTTTTTTAAGTATCAAATTCCTGCTGATCGAACAAGTAGCTAGCATACATAATTGAGAAAGGAAAATAATTGAACTCTCTATTCATCGATGATATACATCACCTTACCCACATTACTAATTTACAATATCTCCAATATCTTACTATTGCTTTGGTGACTTGCTATGCTATCGACATTATTATCAACAAACTGATAATCATTTTCATCCATGATTATCATTATTATTGTTTTAAGAAAAAGAAGATATTAATTAATGTTATCCATTATATATCCACTAATAGAACGCATATGTTTGAGGTGAATAGAGATCCTTCTAAAATCATAAAAAATCAATTCAACTACCACTTATTTTGTAAAAAGATTGAATTTATAATAAACTCTACAATATATATGAATCATATAAAAAAAAATAGATTAAGCATAAATGACATAGTATTGGTATTTATATCTTTTATCTAAAATTTTGAGTTGAAGTGTTATTGTTAGTAGTTAGCAGTAGTAGTTAGTCAGTTACAGTTTACTAGAGTTAGTTGATATAACTTAACTATAGTTAGGTAGTTAGTTGCTGTTAGAACTATGGTTAATTGACAGTTATAGTTGTTATATGCAGTTAATTAGCTCTGCATTACTGATGTATATATATTGTTGTAATCACATTCATTGAGTGTAATGAAATCATTTTCCTCATTCTTCACTCTCAAATCATAGAATTCTTCTCTGAATTCTCTCATTTAAAATGGTATCAGAGCCTATCCGATCCCATGTTGTTGGGCCACCCACCAATTAATGTTCATGTTCACGCTCTAGACGATCATCCCTAGACGTGACCGGGTGGTATTACAAGTCCCACATTTACGAAGGATATGGACTCTTGAGTGCATATAAGTGTGAGGCATTCTTCACCCCATAAACTAGCTTTTGGGGTTGAGTTAGGCCCACATAATCTCAATTCTAAGAGTTATTAATAATATCCGAAAGTTAAACCCTTAATAAATTTTTATGCCGACATCTTATGTTGGGAGTAATACAGAAGACTTTCATTAGAAATATATCTATTCATTTGTTTTCTTTTTGAAATGGTTAGCAAATTATAATCGATTTAACTAGAAAAGCGATTAACCGGATTGGTAAAAAAAAAAAAAAGTCGTTTAACCAAACCAAATTGATGATTTAAAATTTTAAAAGTTGGTTTAACTAAGAGAAACGTGTTATAGATTTAAACTGATATTATATGAGAGGTTTTTTTCAAAGTGTCAAAAATCAGTTTATAAATCAAAATTGATTCTTTACAAAGATCGGTTGTCAAATTGACAAACTGATTCTTAAATAAAAAGCTGATTATTTTTTAAAATCAGTTTTATTCTTGAAACCGGTTTAAAATTGGTTTATTACTTTTATAACTATTTTTATTTATTTAAAATCAGTTCGATTTTTTCCTTAACTTATAAATAAGCTAAAAATTATTATCTAACATGATATGTTTAACATGTAAATTACCAATGGATTTATTTTTTTTTTTTTAAAAAAAAACTTTATTTTTACCCTCTAACCCAACTTATCTGAAAAAAAATTAAAAGAAGAAAAGTTGGATTTTAATTATGTCTCACGCATGCATTATTCTTATTCTAATATTACATTACATAACATTATTTCTATATATGCTTGCCTTAAGGGAAATATATATTAAGTGGGATATATATGTAAATAATAATGCATTTGTTTTATTTGAATTCTGCAATATATATAAATGGAATCTCTGATCTTCATATTATTCATATGGATTTAGCTAGCAATCAGGATCGATAATTACCACGTTTTTGATTAATTTTGACAAATGAATATACTTTATTTGGATGGAATATACACACATATATGAGTTGATGGTTGACTTAGTGGTATCAAACTGAATGCATGTCATCAGCATAAAACAAATAAAATAATTTGATCAAATAAAATAAAATAGTGTTAGACAATACATGATTATTATGTCCACAATCAACACCATTATATATATAGTGGGAGGTGTATGATCACTGAAATAATTGGGAAAAGACACATTTGAATATTCAATAATTAAGAATTTGTTTTGAAGTAATTAGCAGCAAACTAGGCCATTAGGCACCTAGCTAGAGTGCTACTTTTGTATGAGAAAGACAATTTGGTCTAATCATATAGAATAATATCTCAGAGAATGAATCATATTATATATGCTTTAATAGATTATTATTATTATATTTAGCTTCTAATGCATAACTGCGCACTATCTCCTCAAGTGGATAATAAGACTATTATATATCAAAACTTACGTGTGATTAGAAACAAAAATTTAATTTTTATGTATACCAGTATAAAAGAATCTTACATAAAATAATTAATTACATATTACTATATAATAAAAATAATTAATTTTTAAATTTGTTACTTCAAAAATTATATAAATATATAAAGTTTATTGAATAATCATATAAATTAAAACTCTTCAACAATACATCAAAATTAAACTTAAAAAGCAAAGCACATTAAATAATTAAGTTCCCTTAAATAACCAAGATCAATGGGGCCCAAAGTATATTTAAATTTCCGAACCAAGACAAATTCAAATTCTCACTGCGACATTGTGCACATTCACCTATGGGAAACATATATGGGAATATAGTATATATGAGCAATATCGATATAAAAAGATTCGGTTTTCTTGCTTACACTTAATATATGTCAAATTTTATATTTTGGGTAAAGCATACAAGTTCATAACTACTAGGGCATAAAAAGTTTGCATAGAAATACCATGACATGATAAATAAAAATTTTCACGTGTGGGTAAAACTTATTAGTGAGACAAATATATTCCATAGTTAAAATTGAAAGTAGGGGGGAAAAACAAAGTAGAAGAAAGTGGGCCTAATTTATATTAGGGGAAAAGCACTTTGACTCACAACTTACGAGGCAATTCACAATTTTAGGCAATCATATATGTAATTAGAATAATCTATGATTTATGTTACTTGTGATTGATGAAGATGCTTATAGAATGTTCAATTTAGAAGAAAGACATATACATGAGTATATATTATTTCTTATTTAGATTTTACCGTTTGATTATATGTATATGTTTTTATTTCTTTAGTTGATCCATCAAGTTTTGACTTGTCATTATCATTAGCTATAATATAAGGTGAAAGAAGATATATAGTAGTAGCCATAAAATGAATAATAGAAGGGGGGCTTAGCAGAAAATATTGGTGTGGGGTGGGGTTCACAATCAATTAGAGTAAGGGTGGGATCTTTTTTAATTTTAATGTTAAATTAAAAATATTAAATATAAATATAATATTCTTAAATTGTCTTTGTCTCAATAAGGGGTAGGGGGAGGGGCCTATAATAGTGTTCTCTTACATTAATTATTATAACTATGGTGTGTGTATTATATCATTGTTTCTTCCTGGAATGATATCTTGATTTGAATCCACTTGTCTTCTCATGTTGCCAGGTTGATGACAATAATAATATTAAGAAATAATAAATATTAATTAACAGTTATGGTTTCTCATGATATCTTTTAACCTGATAAATCAATGACTAATTTATCGCGAATTGGAACTTCATTTAAAGGTTTACTGCATGCACATGACGAGATTTGAATCTCCAATATTTGATTATGTGGACTAGTAAACTAACCACTAAATCAACCCAATTTGATTATATTAATAACTAGCTAGAAACTTATTTTATATATATATATATATATATATAGTAGTATTTTGTTTCATTTTCTTTGTTTTAAATAGATGGACTAATATATGAGAGAGACTTAAATTTCTGTGAATGGCAAAACAATGATCTTGGGATGTTGCAATCAATAATGTTGCACAAGACAAACAGATCGTTGTTCATCATCGTATCTCAAATCTCAAACCCCATATGACAAGGTTGTGAAGATAGGTGTGAGATGTTAGTTACATATGGCCATGTAGTTGTTGTCTATGTCCTAATGATGAAAATTCTATTGCTTCTCATTATGCCTCATATATATACGTCTGCCTTTTCTTTTAACCATTATTAACACAAGTTTTGATTGAAGCTATATAGTAGTTGCTTTAATCAATCAATTCCGCACTTTCATGCTACTAACTACTAATTATTCATGCATAGTAGTAGCTAAAGGGGTTCAAATTGATCACAAATTCCAAGTAGAAATAGCTAGCCGGAAAAAGTAATATCATCACCATTTAATTTATTATTATTTTGATTATTTAATTAAAAAATAATATAATAATGTCTTTAATTAAATTAAAAAATGTATCATTATGATAAAAATTATAATATTAAAATATGAATTTATTATAATTTAATTTAGACTGTTCTTAGTTGAATATATAATAATAATATTTATTTCATGAAGATTAATAAATTTCAATTATTAAATTATATATAGATGATGAGTATAAAATATGACATAAGGACTTACTTTTAGAATTCTTAACTTCTTTATAATTATCATATAAAGAAGTATTAGGAAACCATATTGTTAGCCCTATATGCTAAATTATAAAATTTATAAAATTATTATATATGTTAAATTAAATGAAATAACTTTATTCTTTTGTCTCCTTAGTATTATTGATTGTTAAAAACAATAAATAGTTTTTTTAATTAATTACTAAGTGACTTTCAAAAGAACTTTATCAAAATAATTAATTTTAATAATGGTCATAAAAATTATTGTTTTATTTTTTATTTTATTTTATTCAACTTATATATATATATGTATTAAATAAGTATTCTTGTCTCTCAGCATAGTCCCATAATAAGGAGAATTTTGTAGCCATTGTTGTACTCCAATAGCACAAAAAAGGCACACACACATAAAAAAAACAAGTAGAAGAATGCCAAATATATATTCGTCAAGAAATCCAAATGGAATTTCAGTAATATTCTTGTCTCTCCTTTTATTTGTGGAGTGGTATTAGGAATAAGTGTTGAACGAATTAAGCAGCTGTGATAAGCACATGATTCAAATTTCAAACCCCTTTTTATCCACAAGAATCCTATAAAAACATTATAACATACAAATGATGCACCTTATGTGCCAGCGAACATTAGTGAGGGCCAGTGGTTTTTCAAGAACATGATTTGAAAATAACTATACATAAGAGAGATCTACTAAAGTGTTACAAGATAAACTTAGGATCGAATTATATGTTTTCTTTTTTTTTTCTAACGGAAATAATTACATGTATTTTTTTTCATTTAAGATTTCATAGAGACATAATTCTTTTAATATGAATTTTAATTTTTCATATTTAATTTAAAATTACTAATTAATATAAATAAATATCTGTCACTTGGAAATATATTAATTAATAATTGTGAAAATAAAATAAAATAACATGAATAATGATTATTTCATATGTCCCTTTAATGGAAATATATATATGTCAAATAGAAAGAGACACATAGATCGATCATACACATCTCAATAGAATTAATTCTAGCGAATTCCTTGGAAATATTAATTTGTCACTTGGTGTTAACAAAAGTTAGCACTTACTTGGATTTTTCCTACTATGGTTGGTTTTTGGTCTACTTGGTTCCTTTATGCCCTTACACTAATCTCATCACCACTCTCCATATATTATCTTTATCTTCTTTCTTTTTCTTTTATTTTTTTTTCTTTTCCTTTCACTATCTGATTGTCTCTATAACACATACTGATACACCCAACTCAGGGACAGGGAAAAGTTTGATTCTTTTATTCTTCCCAACGAGGAAAAAACTAAAATAAATAAATGAACAAATTAAACTCTTAATAATTGAATAATTGAGAATATATTAATTAGTAGCATTATCTAGAGCTAGGACAAGGGAGAGTAGGTTGTTTTAATTACCTTTTTATTTATTTTAGTTTTGATTTCTTTATTTTTATTAACAAACAAAACTTTTTTCTCTTTTCTTCTTTTCTAATTTATTTAATATTTGAATTTGATTTTTTGAAATCTTGTTTTGGTTCCTTTTTCTCTTTATCTTTTTGGTTGTAATGTGTAATCTTTTGTGGGAAGAAGACCTTTAAGTGTGCATGTGGCTCTCCATCACCTTCAAAACCATGATGATGGTGGCTTGGATCATCTCACATGAAAGACAACACCCTAAAAGTATGGGCTTATGCTAAACCTAAGAGAGACTACTCTCATCAATGGCTCTTTAATTTGCATGAATCATGACATGGCAAACCCGCGGTTATGGACCAACCTTACCTTGTTCTACCACTATTAAAATATTATTATTATATCATTTTCTTTTTATATATATGGATAGAGAACCTAAGGTAGACGGTACTTGCGGCCTAAGTGATATTTAAAAATAAATACAAAAAATACAACAAAAATTAGAAAATTTTCATCAATGAATTTTAAAAATAATATTTTTAAAAAATCAATTAAAACAGAAATAAATACCAAACTTTTTTTTCTCACATTGAAAATCGGGTGGGACCCAAATCCGATGCCATCCCATTATTTTTAGTATTAAATTTTTATAATTAGTAGAAATAAATTTTTATAGATGAATTTAACTTAATTATTTTAAAATTAATAATTAATTATTTAATATTATTTAGGATATACTAAATTATAATTTAGAATTAAATATTATTTAATTTAAACTAATAAATACAATTCCAAATATAAATATAAAATTTAGATTTTGATGATCTAATCTGAATTATATCCATTTAGTTGGATTTTTAAAAACGTAAAATTTTAATATTATTTTAGTTTTTCCAAAACCAAAGAAAGTGAAAAATTCAAATCAAATATATGTGTTTCGACTTTATCTAACATTTTAAAAGTCCTTAGAGTTTAATTTTGTCAGTATAATTTTAATGTACCGACAGTGTAAAACGTTTTACACACTCGTATAATTATATCCATTTTTTTGAATGATCAATCATAGGATTATTGAAAATGAAAGTTATTTTTGCTGACGTGACGTTATATAATTAGATGTACATATAAAATAATTTTACAATAATAGTGGATAAAATTAAATTCATATCCCCATGCTAATAAACAAAAATTATCATAGCGAGTTTTGCATCAATAGATTTTGTTGTATTAAATTTAACTAGATAATAATAATAATAATAATTGTAATTCTTGACCTTTTGTTATTCTTATGTTTTATCTTTACCCTGGTCACTTAAAGTTTTTTTCTAGCTAATATTTCATTGCTTCCTGTTATGTTTTATAATAAGTTTTTTATTTTTTATTTTTTTACCGTCTCTGTCCATAGTAATAGAATGTTGATACCGATTAGAAGCCTTTTTTTCCTAAGAAGAAGAAAAAAAAAAGAAAAGAAAAAGAACATACAGAACCCTAGTTGCATGGACTTTTCCATGCTATCCTGGTTCACAAAGTATTTTGAGAAAAGTAAAACAAAACAAAAAGTGACCCCAAAAAGAAGTTATAAGTGGTAACATGTCACACACCAATGGAAAGAATAAA
>JASCZI010000117.1:28493-46144 GCA_036250425.1 Stylosanthes scabra
CTAATTCAAATGATCTTAATATACATGTAATTCAGTTTTATAAAAATATTTAACTATTGATTTTAATTAAAATATATATAAATTAATATCAACGATTAAAATTATTAAACACTTATTTTTCTGCTATATATGAATTTTTCTATACATTAAAAAAATTTTAAATATACAAAAATATCAATGTTATATTTTTAGTGGTTGATTTTATTTAAAAATATAATATATAAAAATTAATATAAATAGCTAAAATCATTAGAACATCAATATTTTTAATATATTTAAACTTTTCCTATGTTCGTTTTTTTGTTTTTCTTTTTTGTGTTGTGCACAGTGAAAATAAGATGAAACTCCCTTGTCATAATGGACCAATCAATATATCTTTGGAGAAAATTACGCAGGACCTTTCATCATCGTTCTCTTGGTCATTGTTGTGCAGATCCCTTTTGGGACATGCACTATAGAAAGAAAGAACTCTAACTTTGTCAGCTCTCAAATTAATCTTTTACAGTAGCTAGCTAGTGTGCATGTAATTATTAACATCACATACATATATATTTAAATGAAAATTTTTTGTACAGTTCGAATCTTAATCTTTTGCAAACATTATAATTTGTTACTTAATTTATTGCTTGCTTTAAGAGTATGTAAAAGCGTACGAGAAGAGTTGGCACAAATCAACAAAATTCAAAGCTTGCGCGGGAATCAGAGGCGGTTTTTGACCGCCACAAAACCGTTTTGTGGCGGTTATTCAACCGTCGCCTATAACGGCATTGTTAAACGGTTTTGCGGCGATTTTTCATAACTGCTGGAGTAACGACCGCGAAACACAAAATGCGGTGGCGGTGCATTTTGCGGACGTTTAAGAATCGTCGCTAAATGGTACTGATTAAAAACAAGGTTTTTATTAAACCAGATATAAATTAGCATTTCAGACTTGTGAACTGTGCAATTCTGAAAGTTCTTTGGGAGAGTTTCGAATCAAGGACAAAGGGATAGTCCAAACTCCTTCAGTATGCCTTCTTTCCACCAAGCCAACCCAACATTTAGTACATATAGTGTTACTAATTATATATAGATGTTTATTTGTAGTATGCAAGTTGTGAATCATTTTGAATGATTTAAATTAAATTATTCATATTTTTATTAAGATGACTTATTAAATTGTAGTTTATATTATATCTGTTATTTATAAAAATTATTTTATTAACCGTAAAAATTGAAATAATCATTTTTAATTAATTAGATTTGAGTGACCTAAAATATTATTTTTATAATTTTAATTTTTTTATTATAATTTTTAACTAAATTGGAATCTAAGTTAAAAATAATGTTAAATAAATAACAATATATTTTGCGGCGGTTCCAACCTCAACAGTTGCTATATTCCTGTTATTTGTTCGTTTTGTGGCGATTCTTGCATCAACCGCCGTTAAACTATTCTAATTTTGTGGCGGTGTTTTAAACCACTGCAAAATCCTCCGAAATCGTCTATTTAGCGGCGGTTTA
This sequence comes from Stylosanthes scabra, assembly GCA_036250425.1. NCBI lineage: Eukaryota > Viridiplantae > Streptophyta > Magnoliopsida > Fabales > Fabaceae > Stylosanthes > Stylosanthes scabra. The sequence continues at coordinate 29,997 of JASCZI010000117.1, forward strand.
TTCAACAATCACTAATATGCCGTCACTATTTGCCGGATTTGTTGTAGTGGATGAACAAACTATTTGTTTACGCATCGTAATAAGAAAATTTTAAAATAATTGAATAAATGGAATTTTTTGCCAGTGTTACTTTTATTTAGTCACGCTTAGCTTTTAATTGTGCCTATATAAATAATAAAGTTTGTTTGTGTCCGTTGCAGTGACTTTAATGAAATTTTGTGTATATATACATTTATATATGAAGAAAAGATTATTTTAGTAAAGTTGTTATTATTCCTGTATGTCAGAGATTATTAAATTAAAGGTTTTGAACCTAAAGAAGTAATTATTGAATAGAATAAGAAAGAATGACTTATTTATTATCTAATTATTTATATACATATAATTTTGAGTAATTAAATAAATTCAAACATATATATTATTAATTGGAACCACATCCCCTAGGATAAGTGGTAAGTGGCTTGGGTTGCTTAAATGTCTGATCCCGGTTCGAACTTTGGGGCGGCATGTAGGCATAAGGAATGTGACCACGTCAAACCCCCCGAAAGAGGCACTCGATACGCATAAGGGATTAGTCTAGGCTTGTCGGGCCTAGGATACTCTCTTACCAAAAAAAAATATATTATTAATTGTAACTTGTTTGAATTTTTCTAATGGAATTATAATTAGTCCACATCTAAGGTTGAACAAAAATAAATAAATAATAATAATAAAAAAGAAAAAGGATACTAAACCATGTATTGTGCACATTCATGAATATAAGTTTTGCTTTTTCTTCTTCAATTCCCATTATGTGATCTTTTGGTAGATTCACATTTTGCTTTTTATATTTGTTAGGTTTATGCCTTATATATAAGCAGAGATAATCATAGATGTCCATATATATATATATATATATATATATATGGGTTAGTTATTATAGCTGTGGCCATAGTGTGGATATATTTAGAATGAAAAATGTTCTTCCATTTACTAAAAAAAGTTATATATCGAATTAATTAGTGGTGGACACAATGCAAAGAGTTGGGTCATACTCTTGAAAATAATCAATTAATAATAATAATGCTCATGTTATAAAGTATAATGATATATCACTGATTCATCAATGAAACTGATGTATTTGAAAATGCACATTCTAGACAAATTCATTAGGCGCAGAAAGGTATTTAGGTTAATTGAAACTTCCTATAAACTTTCAATTTATTGAGATTTGATTAGCTAAAAAGATCAATATTGCCCTACTTAATAATTTCTTTATCATTTACATGCTTTTTGACAAGTGGAACATCTATCCATCATGAAACTTATTATTATTATTATTATTATTATTATTATTATTATTATTATTCTGAGAAAAAAATTCAATCATGCAACTTGGTTTATAAAATTTTCATTAAGATTGGCATTATTGTTTTAAAAACTGAATTGAGATGTAATTGGTTTAACAATTTATTTGAATATTTAAATTGAATAAAACATATATTATTTAAAATTGTACAGATTTAATTTTGGTTATATTTTTCAAAAAAAAAAAAAGCAAAAAAAAAATTGTGCACTAACTTTTGTCTCTATAAATTGCACTAACTTTTTGTTATATTTTACTCAAAAGCTTATCTAGGATGGTCTCTTAATAATGATAGTATATTATCACCAAAGAGTTTCAGCTTCCAAGCAAAAACAGCATTGAGGAGCTTTCTGAATATGAAACTCTTGTCCTCTTTTTTCTTTTCTTTTTTTCTACTTGATCGAAACGGAGAATTTTTCTACATTTATTTATATTTTTGGTATATATTTTTCTATATAATGTTTTATTTAAGAAAAAAAGCAACTTGATTTTTCTGTTTTTTGGTGAGAACTTGATTATCTTTTATTAAATCCCGTGGGTTATTTTGTGTGTATCTGGGGAAATTGATGTATGTAACTTGGGCCTATAACCCCTTTTATACTTTGGGCTAGGTCTATTATTTCTGAGCTTGCTTCATTTGAAAACCAACCATCACCAATAAGCCTTTAAGTTCTCTTTATCTGCTTAGATAAGACCATCCTAGTAAATTTCCTAGACAAAACAAATATGAAAACGGGTCAGTCTGTTGGCCCAAGACCATGACAAAAACAATGAAAACAAATGTTCTCACATAATGTTGTCCAAAAAAATCTCTCACATATTTAAAAAGAGGCCGTACAATAATAATCAGTCTCATATATATTAACCACCGGATTCATAGCATAAGAGGTAAGTAGCTTAAGTTGTTTAAATGTCCATCGAAATTTGGGATGACATGTATCCAGAAGCGGATGTGGCCACGTTAAACTATCGAAAGGAACACTCAGTAAAGTGTAAGGAATTATTTTGAGTTTATCGGATTTAGGATATCCTTCTAAAAAAATATATTAATCACCCGTATATAATACATATTTAAATACAAAATGCATATTAAAAATGAGTTAAATTACATATAAATATTTGTACATAAATACATACTAGTTAACTTTAATGTGTAAATAATTAATATATATATATTATAAAAAAAGAAAGAAACATATTTACATCCGTGGAATTTCCATGACAACTAAGTCGCTAGCTAGTCCTAGACAATGAGTGAATGAGCATATTCTCCGACCAAAACAAAAGACAATGAAAATAGTCAAATATGCTTAAGATTACATTTTGAGTTTTTTAAAAGGCAATCATCATGGCTTTTGTTTAGAGACTTATTGAAAACTTCAATGGTATTACGAATTTACGATCAAGTTAACTGCACACCTCGGTTCTACAACTCATGCTGTATCAAGATTTTATTTTCCCTTACTATATTATGATTTTTGTTTTGGGTTTTAATGAGTATTGACCGTTAGATTCAATGATTTGATCATTGCTACAAATTAACATTAGAGAGTCTTTATGAGTTATTAATGAAATTATCATTTAACATTTAAAAAAGTATTATCCAAAATTAAAAAATATTATCATCTAAATAAAATAAAAATGATCATCCTCTTACCCTTTAAATATACGAGTTATTATCTGTAACTCATCTACTGTCACTATTAAGTGAATTAGCTCCCATTGAGTTTTAAAATTTTCTCTTAGTTATATGGCTAACGAAATGGTTCTAATTGTTACAAACATAATGGGAATACAACATAGAAAATGTGCTTATTATATGCTTTATAAATTCACAATTTAGAAATTCGTTAACGTTTATTACTAATAAGACCTAACTAGATCTTCTAATTTTAATTTTAATTTTGATTTTTGGATCTAACTAATTTGAAGATTATTTGGATTTATATTTAAATTTTTATGATTCTGGGTTCTATTCGATATTCTGTTGTATCTTTCTTTTTGGTGTTTTGTTGAGTTTGAATGCAACCACTTATTAGCGACAACCGCCGCTAAATGGATGGCAGGGTTTTGCGGCGGTTTACCGCATTTAGCAGTGGTTGAGATTGGAATGCTGTAAAATGTTTTTTTATTTAATATTTTTAATTTATATTCTAATTTAATTAAAAATTATAATTAAAAAAAAATTAAATAATAAAAATAATATTTCACATCACTAAAAAAATTGATAACTTCAATTTTTACGATTAATAAAATATTTTTTTTTATAAATAATAGATAAAATATAAACCAAAATTTAATACGTCATCTTAATAAAAATATCACATTTTAATTATTCAAAATAATGGACAACTTGCATATTATACAAACTTGTATATATATAATTAGTAACACTATATGTATTGAATGTTGGTTTAACTTGAAAGACATACTGAAAGAGTTTGGACTAGTGTGATAATAAGTCTAAACCGTGGAACTCTTAGAATCAATTACCAAAAGAGGGATTCTCCTAGTGTGATGATAAGTCTAAACCGTTGATTTGTAATCGGTTGAATGAAAACCAACTTATTTTTAATCTGTGTCATTTAGCGATGGTTCTTAAAACGGCCGCAAAATGAATCACTACCGTATTTTGTGTGTTATGCGACAATTATTTTGGCGGTTGTAAAAAATCGCCGCAAAATCATTTAGCATCAATGCTGTTATAAATAGATATTGGATAACACTGCAAAATCTTTTTTAATCGCTGCGAAATAATAAAAAAAAAAAAAACCACTAACTCGCCCACATTTCTTATAGTGATGCAGTAATTCTAAAAAGTTGGTAATGTTAGATTCAATGGTATATGAGTCCAATTTGCAGTATACTCCTTTCTTTATGTCTCATTCGGGGTTTTTACTTTTTGTGTGAAAAAAAATACAAAGCATTTTTCCTTGGATGTAAAGAGCAAACTATGCATCCTCTATTATAATAGCTGTTGTTTGTTTGTTTGTTACTAAATACTAATTAATTAATAAGGATATGAAGCCGGCCATTTGATAATAATTTAAGCTTAAAACCTGAACCCTTGTGAGTATCATAGCCTTTGAAGGCGTCCCTATATATGAAATATTATAATAAGCTATAGAGACAAATTCCAAGTGCACGTAGGACCAATTCTATTATTCTCTCAAAAGGCAAAACTTAATTGGTATTTGGATGCTTGAATAAGCTAGACTAGATATGTGTGTCAAAACTAGATAAACCGAGAGAGAAACAAAAAAGGGAATGTTCCACTCATATCTTTTAAACAACTTTGTTTGATATCCGCCAAAAATCCTTCTATCAGTCTAAATTTTGTAGAGGAGTATGTAATAGTTTTATAATATGGTATTAGAATCTTTATCAATTATCATATAAAATTTAGAAATCGATCCTTGTTGAACCCAGAAAAAAAAAGTTTAGCATAAGATAAGCAAATATTCATGCAAACAAATAAAAAAAAATCATTTTGCACACGAGAAAACATGCTAATTAATAATGATAACTATTCACATGCGTTCTCATATCAACTTAAATTTTTAGGTGAATTGCATGATTTTATAATAGTAGTGGGAACATGCGGAGGAAACAATTTTGTTAGAAGGTGGTGCATAAAAAATTGGATAAATATTTTATATATATATATTCTCTTTTTAAAACAATATGAGATTTGTAGCAAATTCACAAGAAAAAAAAATATTACTTAGTATAAAATTACCAAATTTTAAAGATAAAAATGTTTAATGTTTTTAGTTATATTTGCAAAACTCGTATCATAATCTAATATCTAAAACATTATTTGTTAATCTATATTTTAAATTATATTTTCATCAGTGATATAAATTTTCGAGTATCATTTTAATAGTTTACCGTGGTAGTTAAAACATATTGCATAAAATTGCCTTTGTATTATTATATTGTCCAATTTGAGAAACATTGTGGATGCAGGATAATCATGATACCTCCAAAGACGATGTTTTAATTTAATCAAAAGAAAATGCATAGAACCTAACGATCAATGGCATGGAGGACAAGCACAAACAAACAAACAAAAGTGATATTTAATTTATTAATTAAATTTGATCACATATAGAGAGTAGTATGTGTTTATATAAAAAGGGTAAGTGTAAGTATCCTTTTAATACAGAAAAATTGTAAGAAATATATAGAGAGAGGAAAATTGTTGTTTTGGAAGTGAAAATAATGGTGTCAAGATCTGCGGCCAGCTCAGTTATGCTTGGGCTGAGGATACTTGCTCTTGGGGCTTCAATTGCAACTGTGATTGTAATTGTGACTAACAATGTCAAATTCATTGATGGCTCTAAGTTGAAGTTTCAAGATATCCATTCATTCAGGTATGGAAACAATCCTAGCTACCCAGCTACCTAGTGTCTTCAGGTGTTAACTATAGTCAGTCACTAATGTAGTGAAACAAGCTTGAGATAAGCTTAAGCCGATTAAAAAAGATATATGTTAATTAAGAATAAATCTATGTGTACCATTATACATCTGTACACATCATTTAGCAACATAGAAAAAATATTAACATTAGCATAAAAATTTACATTTTTATGTGTTAATATTTATATTTTTCTGTGTTACTAAATATTATATACAGATGTGTATAATAGTACATCTAGTATTACCCGTTAATTATTATGTTTATAATTGCGGGAGATATAAATAAAACCGCTGCAAAATATATTTCAAGTTTCAGCGGTTTTGTAAAAATAGCCGCAATATAATAGCCGGATAAGAAACTGCGTTATTTTTTAGAACCACTGCAACTCTATATTAGGATTAAGAATCGCCACAAATTTTTTTTTTTTTTAAAAAAAAGGGCTGCAAATTAGCATCTTTTTATAGTGTTTCAATCATAGAAATTGTTACCTCATATCATGAAACTACTTCTCTGAAAAAACTTAAACCGATAGAAATCACACATAATTATATATATCTGACATGTAAAAAGTTTACTATCACATAAATAAACTGACTTAATTTCTAGATCTATACTTTTTCCCAAATCATTTTAAATAGCAATACTACTATATAAATTCTACTATAATTAGGTAATACTACTATAAAAATTCTTCACCTTAATTGAAAGAGTTCATTAAAAATAGTCCAACTTTTTTTTTCTTTCTTGTATGGTCTAATTAATAGTTTATGTTATTATATATGTAATGGATTTGAAATTTTGATATTTTAATTTATAAGTGAGGCAAACTAAAATAAGCTTAATTAAGTGCAGATATGTTCTGGCAGTTGCAGTTATAGCTGCAGTATATTGTATAGTGCAGCTTCCATTTGCCATACACTATGCTCTAAAGCAGAAGAGAGCCATATCCGGTGAACTGTTGAAAGAGTTTGACTTCTTTGCAGACAAGGTTGGATCCTATTTCATTATACCACCTTAAAATTATGGAAATTAAATTAGATATATATAAAATTATTTTTACAGCTTTTAATAAGATGATGATGATGATATATAAAAGTTAAACTTTTAAATTTTGTGTAAAATATTTATCTTAAAATTTTTGGTGGAAAATCACATGTAATTTTCTTCACATGACATGAAGGATATGCATATATATGAGCCTTCTCAAAAGTTTCTTCTATAATTACCATGAGAAATTTTCTACCTCTATTATCCTATGCAGGGATATAACTCAATCTAAATTAAATTTTTCCTGTTTATTATTAAATGTATGTTCATAGTGAGAAATAATTATATGACACCTCTATTTTTCATATTTACTCTTCACTCGTATTATTATATTGGGTAATTTTTTAAAAAGAAATGTCATCTATATATATATAAACAATTATTTATTAAAATTGTTTTGAGTTGAACTATGTCATTTGTGATCTATTAATCCAAAGTTGAAAAATAATTAATGAATTGAAACTAAACATTAGAGTTACAAAAATTTCATATCCAGTATCAAATTACATATTCCAGAAATGATGAGCGCACTAGTTCTTATTATTGTTTTTTTATTTGTTTATTTATTGTTGAAATGATTGATTGAAAACAAATTGCAGGTTATTAGTGTGGTTCTGGCAACAGGGATTGCCGTTGGTTTCGCGGTGCCGTTTGAGTTCAAAGAATTCTTCGACGACATATTCGACGCTGCGGGTGTTCCAAAGAAAGACCCAACTCGAACCACAAACGACAAGTTCTACAATCATGCCATTATCGCTTCTTCCGTTCTCTCTGTTGCATTCGTTGCAATGTTTGTCGTTTCGGTCCTTTCTTCCATTCATCGATCCAATGCCAAATAATAACTCCTCAATGATAATGCTAGTGGAGTATTATTATAAATTTATCATTCTTCCAATTTTTTTCTTTGTATGTGAATTTTTAAAAATAATTACAATATGTTGGAGAGATTAATTCATTAAAGTTAAAATGTAAGTTGTAAACTTATCATTCTTCATAGCCATAATTATTTTCTCTGATTATTTTTATTTTTAAAAGTACGTGGGATGGACATTATTTTTTTTAAGAATATGTTTATGGTTTATCATCTTGTGTTATTTAATTTATATTGTTCTGCCAAAACTCCATGATTTATGATGGTCCATTAGTTAACCCCATTAGAATTACTAAATAGTCTAATATTATAAATAGAAAGTTATGTGATTGTATTGAATAGGTAAATTAATGAATTATTAAACATTAGTTCAATTAGAGTTTTCTCTCTTTTGATTGAAGTAAAGGGAATTATTCTTCTTTATGCATCATCATCTTCAATCAAATCAATTACCAAATTTTTTTCTACTATAATTCATACAATCAAGAAATACACAACTTCTTTAATTTTTATGTCTCTTAATTCTAGTTCTAACATTTGGTGCTCTAGTTGAGAGTCTTCCATGGCGGAAGATGAACTCCCTGTATTCGACGGAATCGGTAGCGGCTATGGATGGTCTATTTCAGCATGGCAATTTTGGAATAGTAGGGACACACCGGAGGTGCAGAGTTGGCGGAGGTTTCACGTGCTTTTTCTGGTCGTTCTTTGATATGGTTCCAACTATGGAGCCTCCGAAATCCAAACGCAAATTGGGATACCTTTGATCTAGCTTTTCTCTATCAATTCCAACCTGATATGCGACCGATTTTGCCGGAGATATGCTGGAAAGAAGTGGAAGACTGTGAAATTGAGTGGGTAGAGATGAGAGCTAAGCTACTGCAACAACCACAGATTGATCCAGAAACAACCAAATAAACAAAGCAAGAAATCACAGCAGTATTGGCAGAAATTCAAGCAAAAATTGAGGAAGATCAAGAAATTAAGAACAAAACAGCCAACCGGCGATTTAGCAAAGATGAACTAGAAGAAGATTCAGAGATTGTAGTTCAAGCAAAATTTCAAATGATTCATATTCATAAAAATTTATCGTCAAAATTACATGTTGAAGCAGAAGCAACAACTCTTCAGAATGCAACAAAAAATTCACAGGTCAAGATCCAAATCCAAACATAGCAGATCAACCATTGATTCCCCAGCAACGGTGGTGTAACTGACGGCTTCAAGGATCGGCGCGCAGGTGACGGGTCAGAACTGGTGAAGATGGTTGTAGCGCAGCGACCACCACCAGAGCCACTGAATCTGAACTCACACTCGGTGGCGGAAGCGAAGCATTGGACCAGCACTTTGGAACTTGAGAATCGTGCACGGCGGCGGCACCATCACTCTACAGCAGCGGCGATTTCCAAGGAGAACGAGAGACACACGTTGCTTGGATATGGGGATTGTGCTGAGATCAGCGACATCGCGAAGGGAAAGAGCGACATCACCTTGAATGAAGGCGGCGGTTGGAGCCAGATCAGAGTGGCAGTAAGGATGACAACGACAATGGCGAGGACCTGAGTTTGATCTTGACGGTGACGCCCTAGTATCACCGGGATTAGCATCCTCGCGACGCAAGGAGCCAACGCGAACCATCACTGTCGCATTTGACCATTCGTGGGTAGACCACGAAAATTCCTTGCGACTGTACTTCCATGGAATCGCCATAGTCTCGGCGACGAAAGTGATGGCAGTAAGGGTGCGATGCTCGAAGTTCGTAAGCACGAAGAGCAGATCGGGTCAGATCTGAAACCGCACACATTGGCCTTGGGAGAACCTACAACAGCAGCGTTCGTGATGGAGGCATTGGGGACAATAATGCTGCACTGGGCAGACGGCGCGATGAACATCGTGCGTGCGTTTGGTTCTCTTTCGGCGAGCTTCTCCTCTCTTGGTCTGAAAAGGAAGGTGAGCATGAGAGAGGAAGAGCAGAGTTGAACTTTTGCGAAGTGGGACAAATGAGGGTGTGAATTGGAGACCCCGGTTGCCTTGGGTGGGCCAAGGAGAAGCCAAAATCCAACCATCTGAAGTCAGCAAATTTTTTTTCTTCTAATGGACCAAAACTCACATAGAATTTGCTTCGAAGGTATAATGGACCAAAAAGGTTATTTGGGTGAACTTTTGGATCAGCAAACTTGTTATATTTTATTGGATGAATATTATTTTAAATTTTGGGACCCAGGAGAAATTTATAATTTTGAATAGGTTATTTAGTAGTCTCATTTATATTTTAGTATATGTAATTAGGAATTTAATTATTTATATTTTTCTTTTTCTCAACCTTGAGTACAAGGTTGGTTTGAAGGATGGGATATTGTTACGATGGACCATTAGTTAAAGCACATTCATTAGAATTACTAAGTACTCTAGTATTATAAATAGGAAGCTATGTCATTGTATTGAGTAGATAAATTAATGATGAATTATTAAATATTAGTTCAATTGGAGTTTTTTCTCTTTCATTTGAAGTAAATGGAATTGTTCTTCTTTATTCATCATCATCTTCAATCAAACCAATTACCAAATTCTTTTTCTACTATAATTCATATAATCAAGAAATACACAACTTCTTTTTTAATTTTTATGTCTCTTAATTCTAGCTCTAACAATCAATCATCAATTGTAACTTTATATTGGAGACATTATATTCAATAATCAATCAACTTTGTGTTACATAAATAATGAAAATCAATACCATGAACTTTGTAAAAAGAAAACAATAATATCTAACAATTTTTTTGGGTCTATATCTAAGATTCTTTGGATCTAAGAATATGTAACTGAACTACTAAAGAGTAAAATTATTAAAACCAAATAATATAATATAAATGGTAGAAAATAGTAGCACTCAAAATAATAAAAAATATTAAGTAATTGAAAAAAAAAATTGATTAAATGAAAGGATTACTCGGCATAAGTTTTTAGAATCTCAGATGAAACTCCGACAATGAAAAAATCGCCATGTTCAACGACATGATTAGATAGAAAAATTTAAAGAAAGAACGAGGTTTTAAAAATGGTGGGTAAAAAAGAAATTTGACGACAGTAAAACATTACATATTCGCCGACTGCGGAATTATCTATTATTATTTGAAGTTATAGAATAAAAACTACCAAAAAAAAAAAAACAAAGATTCAATTAGTCAATGTTTTCTAGAATCTAAAAAAATAAAACTCTATTTAATAATGAAGAGTGTGTGTGTGTTTTAAGGGAAAAAAGTTTGTAAGTCACCAAAAAAGGGGGAAAAATCAATTGGAGGGATGAATAATTTTCGTCTTTTCAAAACCTCAAGTTCAAAGAATGTTAAAATTAAATTAATGTTCAACCAATTATGTGTTAAAATGAAATTTATTGCAGCAAATCAGCAATGAAACCAGTATAGCAAAACAAGTCAAAAAGTATTTAATGCACCTAATTAATTATTTGACAGCGCAGAGGTGAATATACTTTATTTAGCCAATTACCAAAAAGAACTAAGAGCTTATCTCTTTTTCTTAATTATTTTTTTTAAAAAAATGGTATTTGAATTTTTTTTTTGATATTTTCAGGAAAAATTATTTATATTTTAATTATTTTTATTAATTAAAATGTTCTAAAGATGAATTAGAACTTTTAATCACCCATATATGCCAATTATCATTAGAGATAAAAATACGTCGGATTAGACTAAATTTTACTGTTAATAAGCTAAACTTGCATTATAATTATTTGTTTGAGTCTCACCTGTAGTATGTCAAATTTGTATTTTATTTTATATTTTTTTATATCTGAGTCTAATTTGATCTGGATTTTTATAATGATCCTGTTAGTGAATAAAAAATTTATATTGGACTAAAAATTTAAATACCGAATAATTTACAAGATACAAAAAAAAAAAAAAAGTTTCATGTATATATTTATTAAAGAAATTTATTAAACTAATAGTAAGTAACGAATCTGGTGAAAAACAACATACATGCATGCTAATTTATTTTAAAGGTCCTAGCCGGTCTTGCGGACCTCTTAAAAACCCTAAACTTACCTTACTTCTTATTGACTATGAAAATTTTCGCTTCTTAAATAATGCTATGAAATCAACGTTAGAGGGACCAATAGAGAGTTAATGAGTATAATTAAGGAAATAGTAAATGGTAAAAGAGGAAAAAAAAAATATAATATTAGTTTTCTATTGCTTCCCTAATATTGACTACCAAAACTTTCTCTTCTTAATTAAGACAAAATGACTTCAACATAATTTTCAATCTAAACATTTTAATAAATACACAAAAATATACATGAAAGAGTAAAGATCGATTTGTTAATGCTGTGACTCTCAAAAAACGGATGAGCTCTTTAGACTCTCAAAAAGTAGCTCTGGGAGAGCCATCACATAGTCGTTTGGTAAAACATCTCAAAATTTACTCTCAATAAGCAGGAGTCACACATATAGTGTTAGGTAAAAATAATTTTTTATTAAAATTTAAGGTTAATGTGTCATTTTTCTTTTTGAAGAGCCAGAGCCAATTCTGAAAAGCTACTCAGCAAGTGCTCTCAAAAGCACTCCGGCTCTCAAAAGCCAGGAACTTGGCTTTTCGAATTACCAAACGCAAAAAAGTGGCTCATGCTCTCAAAAAGCAGGAGCACTTGGTCGAAAAGTTTTACCAAACACATCCTAACACTCCAAATGCGGTAAAAAACAAAAGTATATCAAAAAATTGTTTTTGATAAATAAAAATATAGGTTAAACCTTACAAATTTACTAACGACATGCTGTTTTTCTCCATAAAAAATAAGAATTTAATTTTTATATACTGATGGTGTAAAAAATTTTACACAATCATTCAATCGGATTCATGCATTTATATGACTTTAAAAATAGTAGGTTTAAAAATTAATTATTTTTGATAATGTGATAATATCTGATTAAATATATATATAAAATTCTTCTACACCGATTGTGCATGGAAATTCAAAAAATAATACTAGAGTGTAATTTTGTCTTTTGCGAACTTTGGATATATATTTTTTCTATGGACTTTCATATGTTTTTTATTGTTTACTCTTAAAATAATAATATTAAATTTACATTAAAATCAATCACATTAAAATTAGTTACGAGTATAAATCATATTGAAATTTAAATGACATATTGTATCGAATTAAACAATGTATGAATTTATACATAAATACATAGACAGAGACTAATTAATTTTGATATAGAAATTAAATATATTTTTGTTTCTAAAATTTTTATTTGTCAAACTAAAATGGCACTCCCAAGACCCCTGTCTGACCTGATACACATATATAGTTATTGTGCATGCATCCTTAAAAAATAAACAGACAAATAAATATCCAGCATACACCACAAAATAACATAAACCCTTTTGATACCAACTTCTTGTGATTAATTAAGATCAACAATAATGGATTCAAATGAAGTTCCAGAAGTGGTGCTAAACTCAGGGAAGAAGATGCCCATGATAGGGTTGGGGACTGGAACTGTTCCATTACCACCATCTCATGAACTGATCCCAGCATTCATTGCTGCAATTGAAGCTGGTTACAGGCACTTTGACACTGCAGCATACTATGGCTCTGAGGGACCTCTTGGTGAAGCCATAGCACATGCAATTGAGAAAGGTATTCTTAAGAGTAGGAGTGACATTTTTGTCACTTCCAAGCTATGGTGTACTCATGCTCATCCTGGCCTTGTGCTACCAGCACTCAAGAAATCACTGGAGTAATTCTATCTCTCCTATTATTTACTTACTAATTATTATTGTTGTTATCATTGTTTAGAGTATAATTCTATCACTCAAGAAATTTTATTTTTTAATGCGAATTTTACATAGATTTTTTTTAATTGTTTTATTGTTTTCTTTAATTTCTATTGTGATTAATTATATAATTGTTTTATTGTTTTCTTTAATTTCTATTGTGATTGATTTTTGTTATATTCAAAAAGAAAGAAAAGCCCTCTATACTATATTATTGTATTATTATGCAATTTTTTTCTCTTTTCTTTCCTCATTATGTTTACCGGTTTTGATTTTGTTTAATTGATCTTTTTTTTTTTAAAATTGATTTAATCTCTAAGGAGGTTGGGCCTAGAGTATGTGGATCTATACCTAATCCATTTTCCAGTGAGGTTGAGAGAAGGGGTGACGACAGGAACCAAGTTGAGGGAAGGCGACATTCTTCCTTTTGACATTAAAGGGACATGGGAGGACATGGAATTGTGCTCCAAATTGGGTTTGGCTAAGTCAATTGGTGTCAGTAATTTTGGTATGAACAAGCTCTCCCAACTTCTGCAAAATGCAACTATTACTCCTGCTGTTAACCAGGTACAATTATATTCTCTTAATACAATCTACAAACACATGCATATAATTATGTGGGTGAGTAAATAATGCTCTTTTTATCATTAAAATTGCACGCATATGAAACTGTAAAATGTGATTGTTCAAGGAAGCAAGTATATATTCTTTTAGATGATGAGGTAATTATATTACCTTCATTTCACAGAATATTTAATTATAATGAAATAAAATAATAAATCCGTGTCATTAATATTTGTTTTTTAAAAAAAAGCATGTATTTTTCTCATTTAATGTGGTTATTGACTCTTGTTTTGTTAGTTTTAGGTGAGAAAGAGAAAAAGAATTCCCTCACTACAGGTAGAAATTGAAAATTGTTACTTTGAATAAAATTCCTTATGAAAATTTATTTGTTTATTATTAATTACCTAAATACATTATTTTGGTATTAAATATTTTAAATGTTCCTACAAATTTCAATTCCTACCTATTCAATTTCAAACTTATCCAAATAAAATTGTTCTTCTTGTTCAATCTAAATGAAAAATAGAATAAACTCGTACAATTTTTAATTTGATTGAATTTTATTTGCAATTGTTTAGTTATTTTGCCAAACTAACATTATTTTTATTTTCTAACAAAAAAATCTGAAAATTTTATTTTTTAAAATCAAATAAATTGATTCAATTCAAATTGCAAAAATGCCAACAACTTAGACTAGCTCAATTGGAGTAGCTTCTGCGCTTAGAATTTTCATTCTCCATTATTTCGGATTCAAAATTTCTTATGTACAAAAAAAAATCAGATTGCAAGAGATGATATACTATTATTATTGGGCTAATTCTTCTTTCAAAATGGAACTAAACTACACCGCAGCCATTCCTAGAAAAATATTTGAAGTCTTTAGTTTGGGAAAACAAAAGTAGTTTTTTACCTTTTTGTATCCATCCATTAACTGTAGTTATATTAAATATGTAATATTAAAGAAAAGGATTTTTTTAAAATAAATAAATAAAATTCGAAATTTACACATATAAGTGCGGATACACGAATTTACGAAAATAGGCGCCCTTTACTTATCTCGGGCTCAATGACCCCGGAATTGCCTAAACACGTATCTCGGGTTCACTGAGCCCGGAATAGCCTCGTTCTAAGCTGATTGGACGTATCTCGGGCTCACTGAGTCAGAATAGCTATTCCGGGACCACTGAGCTCGGAATAGGGTCCGATTTCATCTATAAGAAGGAACCTAAGAGCCACCTCAAAGCATTCAATTCTATCATATTTTCCCCCACTTCCCAAAAAAAAAAGAATGAATGTTAATAATTTCATGGTTGTTACTCTCTATCCGAATGGAGAGATGGGGCGCAACGGAGATGGCATCTGGTTCCGATCCTCCACTCCTGTAGTTTTCCAGATGTACCCCGTTGTCACGCTGGAGGAGCTGAAATCAGTTATACTACGCAACATGGGGTTAGGGGCTGTTGCCACGTCGTTAGTAAGACGGGTTGCTTACCGTCTTCTTAACGTCTTTCCTCCCGATCCATTCAAATTCAAGATTTTCTGGGTTAATAGCGATGAGCATGTGCGTGCTCTGTTTGACATGCACCGTAGGTACGGGACTCGTGAGGTGATAGAGCTGCTTACGGAGATGTAGAGCATGCCCGAGGTTGGTGGGGGTTCGTCTAGCTCAAACGGTGTGATACCGTGTTCGCCCATCAACTGTCCTGCACCGGAAGTGCCTATGCTGATGGATGCTAATTCCGAAGAGGATTTTGATGAAGAATTCGTGCCCGATGTCGAGGACAGCAGCGAAAGCTCAGACGGCTCGGAGTTCGTGCCAGAGTCCCAATCGAGGACAGGTTTTTTGCTCCTAGCACCCGCCCCGATTCTGGATCTATCATCTGTGAATAGTCATTTCCACACGTTACACCTGGAGGACATGGATGAGGAGCCGATGGAAGGATTCGGTGGGGGTGGTGACTATTATGATGTAGATGGAGGAGAAGAGTTCAAGGTCGGTCATCGCTTCAGCAAAAGAGAGGCTGTCCACTTGGGTGTGAAGAACTACAACATAAGGCGGGCTTCTGAGTACAGAGTGGTTGAGTCCGATCCATACAAGT
>JASCZI010000117.1:46154-71630 GCA_036250425.1 Stylosanthes scabra
GGGTGCCCGTGGTACATTCGTGTGTCCCTATGGATAAATTTAGGATACTGGTGAGTTGCACACAATCTGAACTCATACGCTTTTATTTCATTTTAATTAGTTTCATGTATGTAATAATTAATAATAAGCATGCTTTCTAAACCGGACAGGGAGGTGCAGAGGTTTGGGGGGCCGCATGAGTGTTTGGCACCGTCGATGGCAGCAGATCATGCTCAGCTTGACGGTAGATTGATTTGCAATGTCATATTGCCCATCATCAAGTCCAACCCTTCCGTTCACATACCTGTCTTACAAGCCGCCATGCAACAAAGTTACCACTATATGCCGTCCTATCGTAAGGTTTGGTTGGCAAAGCAGAAGGCGATTGCTAAGCTTTATGGTGATTGGGAGGAGTCTTATGTCCTCCATCCTAAGCTTTTGGTAGCGCTGCAATATTTCTGTGAGGGTAAAGTTGTGGATTTGAGGGTTAGTCCGTACTACAATGGTGACATCGTGGACCACGAGAGTTGCCAGTTCGACAAGGTGTTTTGGACTTTCCCACCGTGCATGGAGGGTGTCAAACATTGCAAGCCGTTTGTATCTATTGATGGCACCCATTTGTATGGGCGGTATGGTGGAGTCTTGTTGATGGCGGTTGTCCAGGATGGTAACAACAACATATTCCCTGCAGCATTCGCCATCGTCGAGTCAGAATCGACCGAGTCGTGGTCCTTTTTCCTGAAGAATCTGAGGACCCATGTGATAACGAAGGAAGGTGTTCTTCTCATATCAGACAGGTCACCCGCGATCCGTGCTGCACTTGAGGCTGATGATAGTAGATGGCGTCCTCCGAGTGCGCATCATGCAATCTGCGTGCGTCATCTAGCAAATAACTTTATGAGTAAATTCAACTGCATGCAGGGGAAGCGACTGGTCATCAATGCTGCGTATGCACCCACCGAGCTTGAGTTTAATGACTGGATGAGGGGATTAGATACTCTGAAGCCCAAAAGGTTTAGGAACAAGTTGTGGCTACAGCATTGCGATGAGGGTCGAAGGTGGGGACACATGACGACAAACCTGTTAGAGTGCATCAACGCAGTTTGAAGGGAACCCGATTTCACCCTATATCTGCAATTGTTCGAGCCACATATGAGAGGCTTCGGAAACTTTGGATCAGGAAAGGACAAGAAGCTCATGCGCAGGTTGTGGCAGGTAACCAATGGAGCCAATATCTGCTGTCTGAGATTGAGAAGAATAAGGCCGATCTGTCCAAGATGAGGGTGGTTAGCTGTGACCGCAGATCAGTGGTGTTTGTGGTTGAGGAAGTGGGTCACATTCCTCGCTCGAGACAGAGTAAGTGTATCTAAGGCAGCGTACGTGCGATTGTGGGAGATTTCAGCAGTTGCATTTTCCCTGTAGGCATGTGATTGCATCATGTGCCGCCGTCGGGATAGAGTGGGGTGCCTATGTGTATCCTGTTTTCAGCATGGAGTCGGTGTTCAGCGTTTATGCGAAAGACTTCCCTGCCATCCCTGATCAGTCTCTGTGGCCGACTTGGTATGGAGCAACCATTAGGCCGAACGGAGCAACGCGCCGCAAGCGTAGGGGGCGTCCCATTTCCACCCGGATCCGGAATGAGATGGATTTGGTTGAGCGTCATGAAAAGAGATGTGGGCTATGCAAACAGACTGGTCACAGCCATCGTGCTTGCCCAAATGCGTCACATCCGGAAGATAACTAGTTTATTATCGTTTTACGTAGTTGGTTAGTTTACGTGATTCCAATGTTGTATTTTGCAAAGTCTAATGAAATATTATTTGCGCAAATCAACATAATGAAATATAACATACATAATCGATCTGGATCGGAAACGATAATATAAAACTAGAGTTAAGTAACATCCAATACATAGTCCAAGGTACATATCATATAAAACAAAATCACATACCACTCGAGACAAAGTCCAAAATACATCATATGGTTCAACTAGGTAACATACCATAAACTACAAAGTCCAAAATACATATTACATGGGCCAACTAAATACAAGATAAAATCGGGATCGTAAAAGTAAAACTACTACTGATCATGACCGTGCAAGTGTCCTCCAGTACCGCATGCGGGAGGCCTAACAGTCCTGTGGGATCTATGTGGAAGTGGTGCTGGCGTGGCCTCAGCTGCCGACGAAGGAACCTGATCATGGATGGGCTGGGTGACTGTCGGGACCGGAGCAGTAATGTGCTGGGGCGTGCTCACGTGGCTATGGTACGATGTGGGTGCCTCGTATGATGGCGGTGTGGCCCACTCATGTCCAATGCGGGTCGGATCAAAGACCGGATACCCAACAACAGGAGGGGATGAATATGCAGGAACCCATGTGCCATGCTCGGCTTGTGTCGTGGTGGGCGGTGGTGGTAGATGCTGGCCTGAGCTAGAGGCATGGTCACTGTGCACACTGCGACTCGCGCGGAATGGTGCAACAAGGCTGGCTAGATGATCTGGAGGGCAGGTCTGCATCTGATATGCAACGTCTAATCTGGCCTGATCCTGTGTCATAGGAATGAATCTTGCAGGCTGCTCAGGGAAAAATTGAGGCTCCGATGAAGTGCCAATATGGTGGGGGGAGGGGACCTCTCTGTAAGGGACGGGCGAGAATGAAATCATACCTGACGGGGACCCGGAGGGGATCGGAATCTGAAACCCAACATCCTCGTGGGTGTGATCACCGCCATCATCACCACCCGGCTGATCATGTGCCCCATCAGCCTCGTACTCACCTGCAGCAGGCTCTTCATGCCAGTCATATTCCTGCTCCTCCTCAGCCCTCTCCTCGTCCATGTGCGCCGCAGCACCAACCAACAACATCCGGGTCCTCCTGCGCTAGTCTCGACGGGTCAACCTACCCCTCGCAGGTGCTGCCTGCCTGGCGGAGGCTCTCGTCCACCACGCCTGCAGGGGGCAGGTGCATCGTCAGGCATACTAAGCTCGTCTCTCTCATGAACGGGCTCAGCAGGTAGATCAAGGGAGCCATGTTCCACCATGGGTCGTCCAGATCTCCCGCCCTAGTGAGAAACCGGGTCCCCGCCGGCATGTACAGTGACCATCACCTCCGGCGTCCCCCTGCGTCGCCACCCGTCATACCATAGCTGCAGTCTGGTGGGCCACCAAACATCATCCCCCCTAGCTGTGCTGGTCATCAACCTAGTTTTGTCCACCGGATGTCTGGGAACAGGTTGCTCCCCACCGTACTGCCGGATGACTCGGTCAACGTGATGCATCCCCACGTAGTTGAAGCACACCACAGGCACAGCTGAACGCCATGTGTGTACCTCGGGACGTGAACACATCCAATCCGGAATACGCGCCTGCATCTCTGGATTATCATACGGAGTCCAGCGAATCTGTTAACATGGATATATGTTATTGAATAACAAGTATAACAAACACCATAATGTAAACATGAATGCATTATGATATGCACATACCTAGGCCCAAGTGAGTCTGTCTATCCTAGCACGCCACCGCAGCAGACGTCCCTCCTGCACATCCCGAGCTCCCTGCCGACCTCCAACAAGCCTGTTCAACGTTTTAAAGATTAATCACATAAGTGTAAGAAAAGAAATGGAATGTAAATGACATGAATTCATAACCACATACCTCTCAGCCAACGGCCACGTATCTATGTCCAACCCAGGTGGGCACATCTCAGGAAATCTGTGGTAGATCCACGAGAGTATCAGCGGAACACAACCAGCTATATTCGTCGTCCTCCTCTGTGAAGCACTGCAGAGCGATCTGTACGTCCAGGCAAGTACAGCACTCCCCCACGAAAGTTGCGCACAAGTGGGGAAATCCCTCAGTAACGAGAGCCACCGAATGTGCACCAAGTTGCCGGACTTATCCGGCATGAGGTATCCTCCGATGAAGAGCATGATGTAGCACCTGGCATACTGACGCAGCGTGTCGGCGTCTGCGTCTACTGGAATGTGCTGCAACCTATTCCGCAGCCATACCATCTTGATGGAAAAGGACTCCTTCGGGGCGTTGGGCGGAATCACTGGGCGTGCACCAAGCTAAGGTACTGCTCTACCATGTCCCACGGCTGCTGCTAATAATGCTCCTGAAAATCACGCATACACCCTCCAACAGAGTCCCCATCCGTACGGAGACCCAGGTGGTATGCCACATCCTACAGAGTGATGGTGCACTTACCTCGCGGGAGGCAAAACGTATGCGTCTCTGGCCTCCAACGCTCCACAAATGCTGACAGGAGTGGAGCGTCGAAGGTGAAGTCCCGCAGCTGGATGACGTGCCCGAAACCGGCCTCTATCATGAACGGCATCAGCTGCTGCGGAACAGGCATGAGGAAGGAACAATGCCTGGGCAATAACACTTTCTCGCTCTACAACAATTTAACAATATTTTATATTAAATACAGTTATTTCTTTTACGGAGAAAAATTGTTAACCTATTATCATTTCCTAATTACGAAATTATTTTTATACAGAGAATGCTACATTATTTACCATGCACATAACCTGATACCCAACTACACACCGCTAATTATAAAGAATAATTACCATAACCTAATCTAAACTTAACAAACTTATGCTGATTATATTAAATAGGTATAAAAATTAATTAAAAAAATCCTATGCATAATTAACTAAAAATTAATTGTTAATCCTAAGCATAATTAAATAATAAACCCTAAACATAATTAACTAATAAACCCTAAACACAATTAATTAATTAATTAATAGGTTACTAAATTGATATAAAGAAATATGCTAAATTAAGTTGCGAAATTGAAAATATTAAATGTTTAGGAAACGAAACACCTACCAGGGTGCCTGCAACGTGATAGTCGCGGTTGAGCCACGACAGATTCTCTACAGCATATGGGGCTTCCCCGGCCGGTGCGCCTTGGCCTGCCTCCTCAGCCGGTTCGGGAGCAGACTCTGCTCGTGCTGCTCTTCTGGAGCGTCCCCGAGGAGCCATTTAATCACACAACACTAAGAAATGAGAGAAAGAACCTAGAAAGGAAAATATGGGAGGGAGAAAGTGCAAAATGAGGCATTTCCGGGTCTGCCTCCCTTTTTATAGGCGCAGACCCTATTCCGGGCTCAGTGGTCCCGGAATAGCTATTCCGGACTCAGTGAGCCCGAGATACTTCCAATCAGCTTAGAACGAGGCTATTCTGGGCTTAGTGAACCTGAGATACGTGTTTAGGCAATTCCGGGATCACTGAGCCCGAGATAAGTAAAGGGCGCCTATTTTCGTAAATTCGTGTATCCTCGCTTATATGTGTAAATTTCGAATTTTTTTTGTTTATTTAAAAAAAAAGCGCGCACACACACATATATATATATGCTAAATTAAATAAAAAATAACTTTAAAATTTTGTTTTTTTATTATTACTTTTTTTTTCTTTTTTACGTGTCCATAATTACATAATTAATTAGTTTTAACCCTGGTTTATTATTTCCCTTTCTTCTTCCTTCTGCTTCCTCTCTATCCAAGCTGTTCGCTTCTCGCATCTCTTCTTCCTCCTTCTCATCTTCTCTCTCTTTCTCTTCCTCCCTCGATCCCTTTGTCCTCTGTCCGCCGCTACCTGCTTGCCTCCGCCAATCTTCATTTAATTTGCATCTTGTCTCCCTATTTCAGTTTGCTCTCCCACTCTGTATATATTATTCCTCTAACATGCAGAATAATAATGCATTATTATTGTTTTACAGGTGGAAATGAATGCAGCATGGAGACAGGACAAACTAAGAGAATTCTGCAAAGAAAAAGGAATATATGTGGCTGCATGGTCTCCTTTGGGAGCTAATGGAGCTCTTTGGGGTTCACTTGCTGTCATGGAAAGTCCAATCCTTAAGGACATTGCCACCAACACAGGCAACACTATCGCACAAGTTATTTTCATCCATCTTTGCGTTATGTTTTCTATATATTACACCAATTCTATCCTAATTTTTATTTTAGCCTCGAATTTTCAAAACTTATTTTTTTAAAAAAAGTATAAAATATTTAAAAATGATTTGTCTTTTTACTATTTAAATTAGATATTAACAGTTATTTTTTTCTATAAAATATTCTTGACGCGCTTACACTCAGCGGTTGAAAAATAGTCACGGTAGATTTAACGACAGTTCAATACTGTCGCTAAAAGGGTTCAGAACCGCTGCTATCTATTGTTTTTCTTATAGTGAGAACGGTTTATGGGACCACTCTAAACAAGCAATCACAATTCAAGAGAAACTTACTTAATCTGCAATTGCAGGTTGCATTGAGATGGATAATAGAGCAAGGTGCTATTCCAATAGTGAGGAGCTTCAACAAGGAGAGAATGAAGCAAAATCTTAAAATATTTGATTGGAAGCTGAGTGAGAGTGACTTGGAGAAGATAAAGGAGATACCACAGTTTAGGGCTTTTGGAGGAGAACGTTTTGTGGCTGATCATGGACCTTACAAAACCATTGACCAACTTTGGGATTGAGAAAAATATGTTGAAGGATAGATAAAGAATGAAGAGGTTTAAAGTATTAATAAATATCATGATCCTCCGTTCGAATTAAGTATTTAATTATTGGAATAAAGTGTGTAACGGATCAGATCTATCATGTTTTTATTTTATTTTATTTTATATATTTATTAGGATTAGGATACTATCCTTAATCTAAATCTGTTTTCCACAAATGGCCCAATCGTTTCCTTTATCTTTGAAGGCTCTCTAAAATTCTTAATCCATAATTTAGATATGGTTTGACCATCCTTGATAACAAATTAATTAAATTTTATTTTTAATTTTTGAAATGAATTACTGAAATGCGTAAGAATCACACCCAATACTAAAAATTTTAGTAACACCTAAAAAGTGATCCCTTTAATTAGCCAAAGTGTTTTCATAGCCAACAATTTTAGGGTGCGCTTAGAAAGTGACCAGTAGCTATTTTAAGAGTCACTTACTAACCGTTGTCAAAAAAGTAATGCCTATTTTTTTATTATTGGTCACTCTAAGAAAAGCGTTGCCTATTCTAAGAATAGGCTATCCTTTACAAGTGTTGCCTAAAACTAGTATGGCCGTAGGAGTATAATTCTTGTAGTGCACATACATTAGTAGAAATTATTATCAAGAATAGTAATACTATATGTTTTAAGTATTCTCATAATTAACATTTTGCATATGAGCATGTCCTAACTTTTCATGTCACAAATCTAACGGGTTTTCCTTTTGTGTAATTTTAAAGAGAACATGTGACTAATCAGAATTAGTTTTTGACAAATCAAGCATAGGAGGAACAAAACATGATAAAGTAGAATAACTAGAACTAGAAGTACCAGAATTATCCAGAAAAGATGTGCTCATTTTATTCATTTCACTATCATTAGTAAGACATGGTGTAAACCTATTAGTAGTGACTAGTTCTTGGCTTGGTAAACAAGATATAATAATAGCAGTTTTTGTACCATTACAAGAAACAAATTCAATTGGCACTCTACGTAAAAAAGAACTAGGTGCACACTCTTTACTAGATTCAAATTTAGGCACATTCAAGTTTTTAAAGACATAAAATCCCCTTTTGGTTGTTCCATGGAGAAGGCGGTCTCGTGTAACCTAATCATGGACAAGACAACGATGAGGCCAAAATTCAAATTAGATGTTATTGTTATCAACAAATTTTGAGACACTTAACAAATTTTGGATTATTTGGGGTGCACACAACAGATTCAAAAGTTTATACCTAACATTATTCTCTTTATCAAGTAATTGAGTAAAACCAGATATTAAAATAGGAATACCTGCACCATTACCTACAAGAAGCTGATTAGTGACATTTGTTGGCGCCTGTGTTGTGATGAAGCTGGTAGGATCTGGTGTCACATGGTGGCTTGCTCCACTATCTGGGTACCATGCAGAGTCATGCATATGCGGTGCAGCTATCAGATATACCCCAGGTTGATTAAAGCTTGGTAGAGGCGGTGGGGGTGTGGAATTAGAATAGGGAATTTGTTGTGAAGGATTTTGAGAATTAGAAGCAGAGACAAATTGTTGATCATAGCAGTAATAATAGTTGTAGGCAACATGTCCTCCTCTATCACAAATATGGCAAAATGTTCTATTGTTTTGCCAGGACCCCGTGTTGGAAACGTCCAGCACTACGACCTTGTCTACCGCCACCTTCTTTATTAGGAGAATAGAAGGATTAGATCGGGTTTTCCATTTGAAGAGGTTGACTCAGGTTCTTGTTCCGATTGAGCATTTCATCATATGCTTGAATGAAAGATTCAACCTCTAGAACAGTGAAAATACCAAATCTTGTTATGACAGAAGCAGTGAAACCATTATACTTATCAGTTAAACTATTGATGGTTGCTTGAATGTGGTCATCATCACTCAGATGGTAGTCAAGACCCGCCAAAGATTCTGAGATATTCTGAAGCTTAGTGAGAAAATCATAAATGGCTTCAGTTTTCTTGACACCACAGGGTTGAGATTTGAGACCCTGTATCTGAGTATTCGATGTTGTTGAAAAAATCGTATGAATTGTGGTCCAGGCATCATAAAAACTCTTACATTGCAAAATCTTGGTCTGATATGTTTTGGAGATAGAAACTGCCATCCATGTTTGAAGAGCTAAGTTATGTTGACGCCATTCTTGATACGATGTAGAATCTTGAGTGGTACCGGTAGCGAATAACGGAGGTGGAGTCGGACTGGGACTCACAACAATGTCCTCTGTAGTTGAAGATTTCTTGGTAGAGTGAGCAGAATTACCAACGGCGGTAGTGACGGTTTGTGATGGTGTCTTCGATGGGTTGAGAAGATGCTCCGGTCCCAATGTTTGGATGGTGAGCCAAGCTTGATACTTCTAGGTGTTGAAATTCATGTCATCCAGCTTATCAGCAAGTGTAATAAGGCCCAATTTGAAGGTGTTGGTTGAATTATTGAGAAGGAAAGCCATCATACAGAGAAGAGATTAGGGTTAAAGGCGGTAGAAAAAAAGTAGAGTTTAATAAAGTAAGAAAGAGAATATGAGTTCTTTCTTTAGCAAGAAAGAAGGAAAGAGAAAAAAAATTAAGAAGAGTAATTGATGAGGAGGTTTTTGACGATGAAATTTGGGATAAAAATGGTAGACTCATCAATACGTTTTCACACAATTGCTGGTGAATGACCATGTTTTCTATCTCTTGCTAAAATGTGCTCATAATTGATTATATGTTAAATTAGCCTCCAAAATGCACAAAAATTCATTAATTCTCCTCTCACTTGGTGCATTGATGTATTTGCTAGTGAATTTCATAGTTAAGGGGATGGAGGAAAAGCATGAGAAAGGCTAAGAAGAACATCGGAAGCAAGGATGATTTGGAAGGACTGGAGAAAGCATGCAAAAGCGGAGATAGCATGCAAAAGCGGAGATTTCACAAAGAAGAAATGATGTGAAGCGGAGAAAAGGGGCTATAGTCATCGGAATAGAGCAAACTTGGACTCTTTGGAAAGATGAACTCAATATCTACAACTTTCATGCTGAAGATATCTTCTAGTTCTAAACGATTCTACGACGAATTCGTATCCGAAACTCAGTTCTCAGAATTCTCCTAATGCTGTCATTCCTGACCTCCTGTCACTAAATTAATCATAACTTGAGCTACAGAGGTCCAAACGACTTGGTTCCAAAGCCATTTGAAATTTAACATCTAGAGCTTCGCAACGGCGTATAATAGTCCATATTTCAAGCGCCAGCACAAGGGCCACGCGCACGCAAGGTACGGTGCGGCCGCACGGTACTGGAGTGGCGTGCAAGTCACTCCAGCGAGGGCGCGGGGGCGCCGGGTACATGGCACGGGCGCACCATTGCGTGGTCTGTGCTCATTTTTTAAGATTAAAAAGGGAATTTCAAGCCATGATCATGCCTATAAATAGGGAGATGCTACCACAACTCACTACCACCCTTTAGATACCCCTTTTGGGGCTCATTAGCATAGAATAATTTTTAGAAAGTTTTTGGGAAGAATTCTATTTCTCCCATTTTCTCTTAGTTTCTTCTTTTTGTTCATCATCTTCTAGGATCACCATCACCAACCAAACTTTTATTTTACTACTTGTTTTGTGTTTGATTTGTGGATACTTTACTCTTTTATTAATAAATCTCTAGTTTCTTCATCTTATTTCTCATCTTTATAGCTTTCTTAATTGTTAAGTTTATGTTCTTACTTTATTTTATTTTATGATCTATTGTTCCTTTATGCTTCTAGTAGTTGTAGTTGTTGATTTTCTTGCCTTTCTACTCTCTTAATCATCTTGCTTGTTTAATTTCATAATTATAATCATGCATTTACTTCATGCCCACCAAGTGTTTGATAAAATGATTGGTTTAGTTTTAGAGTACTTTTCTTGTGCTTTGGTCATGGGTTGAGATGTGGATGATCTTAGCCACTAATCCCTAAGGACAAAGATGGGTTAAGCCCTGGGTTAAACTATTCCGTTGACGCTAGGCTTTCGCTAGTGTGAGTGAGTCCTTAATGAGGTGAACTTGATGGATTATTCGAGTACCAAGGACCTAGCTAGGTTCGTCACACTAGATGAGTTGCCTAGGACTTATGGGATTATGCGTTAATTCCACCCACTCGACCTCTTGACAGAGTGTGGATTCGTGGCTTAGGTGACAACCATCCATAATTGGGATTAGTGATGTTCATAGGGACATACAATACCTCAACTCAAGACCAAGCACCTTTATTATCATCAATTCTCTTTAATTCTTTTTTTCTTTGATCTCAAAACTCACACACAATTGCAACCACCAACACTTTCACAACCATTTATGAGCCACAATATTTCAATTCCTAGGGAGAACGGCCCAAGTCTCGTACTCGGT
Organism: Stylosanthes scabra; assembly: GCA_036250425.1. Classification (NCBI taxonomy): domain Eukaryota; kingdom Viridiplantae; phylum Streptophyta; class Magnoliopsida; order Fabales; family Fabaceae; genus Stylosanthes; species Stylosanthes scabra. The sequence goes on from JASCZI010000117.1 coordinate 57,020, forward strand.
ATTTTAACTTTGTTGCAAACTCTGTGACATCTTTTTGTTGACGGAACGTTCTTAACTCGCATTCATAACTTGTTTGGGTTCTGATACGACGAGCTATCTCTCGTTCTCAAGAATGCAAGGGAATCCCAAACTAAACTTGTTTGCGACGCCTAGAATGCTTCCATCAGTAATTAACCAGCTCTAGATACCATATTGATATTAGAGACGAGTAATTGAAAACTAGATTAATTATATGCATTGCAAACTTAGAATATAATACAATAGAAGTATTTATAGATTACATAGAAGAGACTCATTAGCTCAAGAAGATCAAGATCAAGAAGTTTAGGGCTAACTAATATAACTTTAAACCTAAACTACTTAAACCACCAAGTTTAACTAACTTGAAATATTATTACCCTCGATAAGGTAAAAAGCAAATGTGAGGTATTTGTGAAGGCCATTGAGAGAAAAGATAAAAGTGATAGCTAAATTAGAGAAAAGTCATTGAAAATTCATGTCAAATTTTGAATTTAATTTTGGTTTTGTTAATTGAACTTTGGAGGTTTCCCTCCTTAGTCGATCGAGTTGGATTAGCACTTGCTGTTTGAGTTATAACTTATATGCTAAGTAAGTTTAGAAGAAAAATCTTTATAAGAGGCATTCCATAGATAAGATTAAGTAAACTCCAGTCAAATTGGTGTTTGTAATTTCCAAGGTTCAGAGAACCGGACCGATCACTGAATCGGTAGACTGACTGGTTCAAGGGTTTAGAGGTTCGATCGAGGTCGGACCGTTTACTTAAAAATATAATAAAATAATTTAAAATCATTATAAAATTATTTAAAATATAATATTATTAATTTTCAATTAAAAAATACTAAAAAACCGGTCCGATTTGACCGATTCACAGTTTTTGACCGGATTTTGCATGTGAACCGGACCGGACAAAGGACCGATTCTCGGTTTTTCTGGTCGAACCGGACGGTCCGGTCCGGTTTTCAAAACACTAATAATTTCTTTCAAATTATATTGAAACTTCTACCACATTGTGTTTTTTACTGCTTTTTACTCTGCGTTTTATTCTTTTGTTGTGTGTTTTCATTATGAGATAAAATAAAATTGTTTTCCGCTTCCGAATTTGACAGAAGCAGTTTCAACTAGTTTCCAATCTAATTTAAAGCAAGTGATAAAAAAAATTCTAGATTCAGTTCTTTTTCTAAACTTTTTTTTTGGGTTTAAATTAATATCTATAATATTATTATATAACATACATATATAATAATTACATATTTATAATATTTAATTATTAATTTATTTCGGTAATAATTAATAAATATAAAATAAAAAAAACTACTTATCCCATCTAAGTATATATGCTCAACATTTTCCTTAATTAAAATGCACAACCTCTTAATTCATATCCACCCATTTCTTTAAACTGTATTTTTTTTCAGCAGGATATTCTTCATATCTAAAGTCTAATAAGTAACTTTTTGAATGTGAACAATTCTTTAAACAAACAAATTTCATACTCAGTTTTTAGAAAGGATCGAACCCATAAAAAATAATTAAAAAACATAAACCCTCGTACGTTTATACCAATTAGCGTCGGTCATGAAATCTATCTCTATTAGCCTAGCTACTCTCTCGTCTAAACTTCGCTTAACGCTTTGAAAATTGTCATTATGATCATCATGAATTGCCTTTTCATTTAATTGGTTTAATTTTCTCAATCATTCAACTTTTTTTAGACGTTTTCAAGTGCCCCAAAGCCAATAATGTAGTAGTAGCAATCGTTTTCAACCATCTCCATACGTGGCACCCAGATTATGCATCTGCTCCAAACTTTATTGTTTCTATATGAACAATAATTTCACATGTCTGTGTCTTAGTATCATGGTGAACGTAACAAAGCCTAAAATGTGGGCCAACAATCTCAAACAAATATCCCAACGTGTGGACACTACATTGTCTGTCTCCCTCTTCCATTATTATCTCTTTCCATTGCATTACCAAAATTATATTCATCTTTTTTTTGGTGTCTATATTCATCTTATTATTACTAGCGCAATTTTAAACCGACAATTTTCTTTTTTCTTTTGGTGTCTAAAGCAACAAGTATATAATATATAGTACAAACAATTTTCTTTTTTCTTTTGGTGTCTAAAGCAACAAGTATATAATATATAGTACAATTTAGTAGCCTATGATTTTGATTATTTATATTGCCTTTGTTGATCTTATAATAAGTCTAAATGCTCCGTACAGCACAAAAAATATAAACATTAGGATAAAAAAAATTATGTTAATATTTATATTTTTTCGTGCTAAAAATAATATATATAAAAATATATAATAATACATATAATATTATCGTTACAATAATATCTTCATTATCTAATCAATTGCACCCAAAAGGAATTTTTTTATTTATTTACTTAGTATAAATCAATTCCTTTCTCCACCGTCCACATCTATGTATCATCTAGTAAGACAAAATAAAAATATAATATATATATATAATCAAATTTAACTATTATATATTTATATATAAATATATATTATTTAATTTATTTTAAATATTTTATTCAAATATCAATAACGCTACATATATTATTGTACATCTTCATATAAATCATATTTAATATAGAAAAATATAAATATCAGCACATAAATTTTATTTTTCTCTGTTAATGTTTATATTTTTTCGTATTAAAAATAATGTGTAAAAAAATATATAATAGTATACATATATTAATTCTTTAAATATACGGATTAAACTATAAATAATTTAATTTTAGGGATTGATTTTGATTTTTTTAAAAAAGAATATGTATCATATATATTGTCTTTTTGTTCTCTTTGTTTCTTCCACCGTATTTTTTAATCTGGCACATCAATAACTAATTTGTCACGACTTTAAATTTTATTTTAAAGATGTGTTGCTAGCTAATAAATTATTCTACGTACAAAATGATATTTAAACTCCCAATACTCATTTAAGCGAAGTAATGAGCTCACCACTAGAGATTGGTTCACTTCTTTTTTTTTTTACTTTATTAAAGCTTTTTTAAATGAATGAATAAGATCACTTTTGTAAAATATAAAAAATTTACTCCATAGAATAATAATAAAAAAAAGTCTCTTTCTGCACCTGAATATTCACTCACATAATCACGTTAGAAAATCAAAACTAACATTAGGACAAGCAATTCATCTTGTGCCACCATAGCACTACAACCACTTCAAAAAAATAAAGGACATTGTTTTACACAATTATATATTCTCATTCACATTTTTGTTTGTGCAAACCTACCTGAACAAAAGATAAACAAATAAGAAAAAAAAAACAGAGAAAGATGGCTGAAAAGAAAATCCCAGATGTGTTGCTGAACACAGGTCACAAAATGCCAGTTATAGGCATGGGAACTTCAGTGGAGAATCGTCCTTCAAATGACACACTTGCCTCGATCTTTGTTGATGCCATTGAAGCCGGGTACCGTCATTTCGACAGCGCCGCCGTGTACGGAACAGAGGAAGCCATTGGCTTAGCTGTGAAGAAAGCCATAGAGAAAGGACTCATCAAGAACAGAAATGAGATTTTCATCACTTCAAAACCATGGAACACTGATGCTCACCATGATCTTATTGTCCCTGCTCTCAAGTCCTCACTAAAGTAAGCAATCAGAATTTTTTTTTTTAAATCATACGAAGTTGTTAACTGTATGCGAGTATATATGTACATATTTTAATTCTAAATACTAAAATTATATAAAGTTAATAATTCTTATTCATGCATATTTTGTTTGAAGTTTTCTGATAAATAGAGAAAGAATTTGATTTTAGAGAAAATTTTGTTAAAGTAATTAACTTTTGAGATTTTTTTCAGTAAAGGTGCTTGTAAAGCTTAAATTTGAGTTATATTATCTGAATATTTAAAACTGAAAAATTGAATGAAATTATTAAGTATTTATGAGGTACTTAGGTAAATTATGTTGATATTTTTAACAAATTAACATTTTAATTGAATATATAAGATAACAATAATCAAACAACTTTATGTTGCACTCTCACTGATAATTTTACTTGAATTGTTATATAGAAAGCTGGGGACAGAGTATGTGGATCTGTATTTGATTCATTGGCCAGTGAGGCTTAGACATGACCTTGAAAACCCAGTAGAGTTTTCGAAAGAAGATATTCTTCCATTTGACATAGAAGGGACATGGAAAGCCATGGAAGAGTGTTACAAATTGGGGTTAGCAAAGTCCATTGGGATATGCAATTATGGTATCAAGAAACTTACCAAATTGCTTCAAATAGCTACAATCCCCCCTGCAGTTCATCAGGTACCATAACTTGCTTCAAGACATGCGTTTAGAAATATATTTATGGAGATACTTTTTAGAATTTATTTATAAATTTTAAAATTAAATGGCTTAATATAATTTTATATATTGAAATAAAAAGTTATAAATTACTCTTGATTTTCTTATTTTGGTTTTTAGAAATACTTGTTATTATGAAATACTATTGTAGTAACTTATGTAATAATTTATTTTATCTTACTAAGTATAATTGCTATAATTACTTTTGAAAACAATATTTGAAAAACTAAAAAAAAAAAAAAACAACTATTGATCATTTTAAAATATCAAATGACAACATTGTCCTTAATGTCAATTGTTTAGGAATGACATTATTAGGAGTTTATCTTTTGGTATTAATTAACTAACAACAATACTAAGTATTAGGTAACCAATAAAAATTCAGTTAATATTAGCTAACAATTTAAATTGGATGTTCTATTTTTTTAAACTTCGAATGTTCTATTTCTAAAAAATACAAAGTTGGCTGATAAATGTTTTAGGTTTCAGATGTTTTATGACTTTTATCGTGGACGTTCTATATACAGCGGTTACGAATGTTTTATTTTTTGTTGGCTGATTTGTTGGTTAAAAAATTATTGGTTACCTATACTTTCCCATTAAAAAATTAATGATTATGATTATGGTAATTAAGTTATGGTTTCTGGTTAGGTGGAAATGAACCCATCTTGGCAGCAAGGGAAACTTAGGGAGTTTTGCAAAGAGAAAGGAATTCATGTTAGTGCTTGGTCAGCACTTGGAGCTTATAATATATTTTGGGGTTCAGGAGCTGTCATGGAGAATCCAATCCTTAAAGACATAGCTGCTGCAAAAGGGAAGAACGTAGCTCAGGTAAATTATTCAACATTATGAACAACATCATTCACCTATATATACTTCTCTACAGATCCATTTATTCATCAAATTACACACGAATCTTAATTAGATTTGATTGATTGATGGTGGAAACGGTGATTTCAGGTAGCACTGAGGTGGACATACCAACAAGGCTCAAGTGCAATGGTGAAGAGCTTCAACAAGGAGAGGATGAAACAGAACATTGACATATTTGATTTTGAGCTGAGTGAGGAGGATTTAGAGAAGATCAAACATGTTCCACAGCGCAGGCAGTACACTGGGGAAATGTGGCTCTCTCAACAAGGTTCTTACAACACATTGGAAGAACTTTGGGATGGTGATGTTTGAACAAAATAAATATTGTATTGTAGCATCTAATAAACTTCATCATTTCAATTTGTGTGTCAGCATGCTTGGGTTTAACTTATTTAGAGTGGTGAATCTATTAACCATTATCTATCTATCTATCATCAATAATGCTATACACATATATCTATTTTACCAACCAAGTCCCAATCAAATTTTTTTTTTTATCCACTTTCACTTGGCGCGTGCGTGGAACGATCAACTCCAAAAATTTGAAAACACGCACTTTTCCTTTCCAATTTCTTTGCAACACCTCCTCCTCTTCTTCATCCTTATTCTTTCTGCTACTGTGTTGCCATAGATGTTGTCGTCGCTGCCGTCGTTGTCATTGCTGCCGCCGCCTTCAATGTTGCCGCCATCATCCTCGTCGTCATCTTCTTCTTCCTCTTCCATTTTCTCTTCCTCATCCTCCTCCTCCACTGTTACGTTGTTATTGTTGTTATTGTTGTTGGTGTTGTTGTTGTTGTTATCGTCGTTGATGATCTTCTTTTTTTTCTTCTACTTGCTGAAATTGAACCGGATTCAAAAAAAAACGAAGTTCATTAAAAAACATAACTCTTCTTTCTTTTCCATTTTCTCTTCTTCCTCATCTTTCTCCGCTGTTATGTTATTGTCATTGTTGATGATCTTCTTCTTCTTCTACTTCTTGAAACTAAATAGGATTTTCAAGAAAAACTGAAGCGGATTTTCATTAAAATTTGAACTGGATTTTGAAAAAACACGAAGTGAATTTTCATTAAAAACATAACCGGATTTTCAAGAAAAATTGAAGTGAATTTTAATGAAAAACTGAAAATAGAACCAAATTTTTATATAAAATAGCACCGGATTTTTACCATTCAATTTCATGAAAAAGTGAACCGAATTTTCATGAAAATCACAAGCTACGATATACCAACATTTTTATATAAAATGGCAAATATTTAAGTATCCACTGAAATAAAACACTAATGCTATGGTATACAAACACTTTTAATATTTTTGTCAGCAATTAGCAATTAGCTAATTATATTTAAAAATTTGATTAAAATAATGATGTTAGATTATTATACTAAATATCCAATTCAATTCTAACCATTTTTAATTTGGATGATGACATTTTTAATTATTTAAAATTTTTGACTCAATTTTTGATTATTTAAAAATTTAGATAAATAAGTTCTTGAAATCAATTTCTGAGTTTATGATTTCAAGTTGATAAATAAATTTTAAGGACCTATTTATTTCATTTTTAAATGATTGAGAATCGAATTTGAGTTTTCATATCATTAAGTCCAATTAGAGCTAGTAGGAATTCGTTTAGGTGTTTACTCAACTAAAAATATTAAATTGTGAACTAACAGAGTAACAGTGTTGACTAAATTTTTCTCAAAATAAAATAATGTGTGGACATAATATAGCCACATCAACAACTCAAAATCAAAACATTGTATTATATATATAAACAATTAAATTAATAGAATATTCATTGAATTGAACCAAACAGAACAGAACACACACATTTTTTTTAAAAAAAATGGAATTCAAGAAGGTAACGGAAGTGTTGCTAAATTCAGGGAAGAAGATGCCAGTTATAGTCCTTGGAACTGCAACGAGTCCTCTTCCACCGCATGAAGAACTCACCTCAATTTTGGTTGAAGCCATTGAAGTTGGTTACAGGCATTTTGACACTGCTGCCATATATGGCACTGAAGAGCCTCTTGGGAAAGCTGTGTCAAAGGCATTAGAAGTAGGTCTAATTAGAGAGCGTGATGATGTGTTCATTACTTCAAAGCTATGGAACACTCATGCTCATCATGACCTTGTTCTCCCAGCACTGAAAACAACACTCCAGTAAGTATACTTCAAACAATTTTGTGTTTTCATTATAATTCATATATATAGTGGATTAGTGGTAGAGTGTGTATCTATATATGCATGATTTTCCTTTCTGAATTGAGTTATGTGGGTTGGAAATTGGAATTGATCAGAAAGTTAGGGTTGGAGTATGTGGATATGTATCTGATTCATTGGCCAGTGAGGTTGAGAGAAGGTGTTGAAGGCTTCAACTTTACTGGTGAGGATGTGATACCTTTTGACATAAAAGGAACATGGGAAGCCATGGAAGAATGTTACAGAATGGGATTAGCTAAGTCTATTGGTGTTAGCAACTTTGGCATCAAAAAACTCACTCAACTCTTGCAAAATGCCACCATTCCTCCTGCAGTTAATCAGGTATCAAATTTTAGCTTTAATATCCCCTTTTGGCTTAAAGCATGAACATGAACATATAGATTTATTTTAGCTTATACCAAATTGTATCTTTGTATTTAGAAAGAGTGAGAAATAATAATGATTAAGTTTTAGACAACTTTGATCAAAACATGTCTAATGATACATAATAAACAATCTAAATATCTCCAATGTATTTTTTTGTCAAGAAATATCTCCAGAGTTCTTTTTTTTTTTCCGATGGATTGGACAACTCTCAATCCTGGGTTCACCACTCACACATCCACTCACATACACTACTATCTAGTGTTACACTATATATATTGGGGTTCTCCACATTCAGCTAAAGCTGAGGATTGAACCCAGGTGCAGTATATTACTATGTTTTGAGGCCAACATGTGATCCACTCAACCAATGCCTAAGCTGCATCTCCAGAGTTCAGAAACCACACTTCAGGGTCAACAATGGGTCAAGAAGCCTAATGAGTTAGGCCCAAAATGAAAAGCCCAATAATGCAAGCCCAATTCCTGTATATGTGTAATAAGGGGAGTTAGGTTTTGTAATGGACTAATGGGGCGGGTTTTCATCTTGCTCGATCCTATCCAGCCCTACTTTGTTCGGCATAAAACCTCCTCTATGGGTAATCAAAACTTATACCTTAACCCTCCTTGCCCCATAAAAAGACTAAATTTAAAACACAAACATGAAGTGGGGGCTTGGTCCAACTGGTGATGCTGTTGGCCTCAATGTAGCTGCACATGGGATTGAATCCCAGCTGAGGAAAGCTGAATAATGTTAGTGTGTTTGAGTGAGGGGTGTGTGTATTTGTAATAAAGCTTAGGATTGGGAGTTGTTGTCCAATCCACCCGACCAAAAAAAAAAAAGAAAAAATAACACAAATATAAAATTATTCAACAACTCCTCCTTAGACTTAAAAAAAAGAAACTAAATTGATTCATCTATTTAATTTTCAAGATGAAAATAATCATTACCTCATTTTATACGTAGAAACATACCAGAGTGTTGAGTAACATTTCATATAATATAAATGAATTTAGGTGGAAATGAACCCATCATGGCAACAAGGGAAGCTAAGAGAATTCTGCAAACAAAATGGGATCCATGTTAGTGCATGGTCACCACTTGGAGCTTACAAATTGTTTTGGGGTTCACCTGCAGTGATGGAGAACCCAATTCTTCTGGAAATTGCTCAAGCTAAAAAAAAGAGTGTGGCACAGGTGCACCTTACTATTTACATTAATTAATATATTAATTTCAATTACATCTATGAACTAGCCTATCTTATTAATAGAGATAATGTTACAACATTATCTCTATTACTTATAATAAATCACATGAGCTAATTAGTGAGAGTGTTACAATAATAAGAATCCATGCATGAATTGCTAACACATGGTCATGGAGATGGTGATGCAGATAGCACTGAGATGGATATATGAAGAACGAGCAAGTGTTATTGTGAAGAGTTTCAACAAGGAGAGAATGAAAGAGAATCTTGACATATTTGATTGGGAACTGAGCCAAGAGGAATCAAACAAGATCAGCAAGATTCCACAGAGCCGATTGTATAAGGCAGAATTTTTTGTATCTCAGAATGGAGTTTACAAGTCCTTGGAAGAGCTTTGGGATGGGGACCCTTAACTAATCAATAACTCTTCTTTCAGACTGGGATTTAGCTATCTTACTTGTATCTTATTACATTTTTATAGTCTACTAATGAAAATTTGTTTACATTTGTATTTTACATTTTAGCCCTTTTTTTTTTCACGATGACTGTGCATCACTGAGTGATATAAGAAAGACAATAATATCTAAATTTTAATTATTTATTTAAGCAATAACTAATAAATTACAAATAAAAGAAGTTTAAATTGTTTTGACTTTTTTTGTCTCAAATATTTTTCCAATAATAATATTTATTTTTACCTGAGGAGTAAATATTGTTGAACTTTAGTATCAGAATTATGGCCAACATAGTTTTAAGACTTTTTTATTGACGGTTTTGGTGTTTGTAAAAAGTTAATTGGTATGATAATTAGAATTAAAAAAAAAAAAAAAACCAAAAATGTTTTATGATAGTAAATGAGACTGAAACGTTTTTCCTCTTGGTGTCCATCAAAAGTTGTTTACATATATATGAATATGATATGACTGGTGAGTTTTAGCATGAGGTTCAAAAAATTGAGCCCAATGGGAGGCTCGTACTTCACTAGATTTGCCGTTTCTAGGAGCGTCTTCGGTTTTCACCCCGTGTTTTTCCGTATTTTTTATTCTGCACACATAAATCCCATATTTAAGAAAGTGTCCCGTGTTTTGGTTGGGCTGTAGGTTAATTGTATTGGGCCATGCTTACTTTAACAGACTTGGATCTACAATCACGAACAAAAATAGAATACATTGTCCAAAACAAAATAGAATACCAAAATTTTTTTATGTATTAAAAGGGGATCCAGATGTCCAAAACCAAAAACGATGGTTGATGGTTTATTCTCGGGCAAAATGAATTATGAACTAGTTGGAAGTATCCAAAAAATAAATAAATAAATATGTCTTGTGCCATTTTATAGGGGATCCTTGTGATTTTTTTTTTAAATAAATAAAAAAATTCAAAATTTATAATTATGAGCGCGGGTACAAGAATTTACATAAATAAGCCTTCTTTACTTATCTTGGGTCAGTGACCCCGAAATGAAATTTACACGTATCTCGGGGCTACTGGCCCCGAGATACACCAAAAACGAAAAATTGGACGTATCTCGGGGTCAGTGAGCCCGAGATACTATCAATATTTGTGAAAAGTAGAAATTGGATGCATCAATGACTATTACTTTCTTTTCTTCTTGTTGTCATCATTGATGAGACCATTTGGATTGAAAGAATGCACCACGGTTGCAATGTGAAATATTAACATTTGCAAAGAAAAATTAAAAAATATACATATATAAAGCTATGTAATTTGTATCAATGTTAAAAAATTAAAAAGGATTGATAAAATATTATTTTCTTTAATTATTGTTAATAAAAAAATATTAACAAGTGCTAACATTAATATTATTATTTTCCTCTTATACAATAGAATTTTGTTTTCCTTAATTTTATATGATTCTTTTAACATAATATTACTAAAATAAATTAGTGCATAAGATATGTTAAATTATTCTTACATTATTTTTAACTGAGTTCTTTAACAAATTAATTATTAAATTTTTATTGCAAAAATAATTAAATTATTCAAAAACAAATAAATCATTTAATTATTATATTTTTAAATTAAAGAGCCTTAAATTATTAGAAATGGTTTTAGTGTTGGAAACGAGGAGGGTGTGGTGTTGAGAAGTGAGTCGCAGTAATGGTTTGAATTATTACTTATTATTATTTTTTATTCCAATGCATGTCATTAAGTGATTTGACAGCAAGAAGAAAAGAAAGCAATAGTCATTGATTCATCAAATGCAATGCAATTTCTACTTTTCACAAATGTTGATAGTATTTCGGGATCACTGACCCCGAAATACGTCCAATTTTTCGTTTTTTGGTATATCTCGGAACCACTGACTCTGAGATACGTGTAAACTTCATTTCGAGGCCACTGACTCCAAGATAAGTAAAAAGAGCTTATTTATGTAAATTTTTGTACCCACACTCATAATTGTAAATTTCGAACCGTTTTTTATTTATTTAAAAAAAATCCGGAATCCTTGTACTGCTATTTAAGTAGGGTAATTCTAATGTGGCTACGATATCCGAGCCCAAGAAAGGCTTAGCATATTTCCTGAAACTATTTTTTTTTTTTTGGTGACTTTCCTAAAACTATTTTATTATTACTTATACGATTAAAAATTAATAAGCTTAAAAGTTTGATAGGTCACTATTGGAATTTTCCTGAGTTTCTAACATAAACTCTGTTAAATTTCACTTTTGCTTGTAATAATTAAATACACTAACGTAACTTCATCTCCAAATATGTTATTATATTTATGTCTATTATGTCTTTTTCGATTTTTAAAAAGTAAATAACCAAGTAGCCAAACAATATTATTGTTGTTGTATTCAGTGAAGATCATTTCTTAGTTAATTTTATCATGCATAACTGATGAACCTATTAAGAAGCTCCATTCTAAAAGACAGTTTTCATAAATTAGTTTCGATGAAAAATATAATATGTGCAGTTACTTTAGACAATCAGGTTTAGAGAAATTGTACAATAGAGTTTAATGATTTATTAGATTTGTTTGGCAAAAATATTTATACATGTAGTATAGTTTATCCTTTAAATGTCAAAATTTGACTAAATCAAATATGACACTAAGGAGTGCTCTTAATATTGATTAATTAAATAAATCTTAACTCTTTATTTATTGCATTTTATATCAATGGCTCATATTTAAAGTTTATAATTTAAGATTTTGGAGTTTAATTAAAAAATATAAAGATAAATTTAATCTAGCTCACAAGATTTTTATTTAACTTAAACCTTGTTACAAATTGATTTAATTAGAATAATTAATGATAATAACATAATACTCACCAAAATAACTTAGTGATCAGTTTAGGATTCTTTAGCTAAAACTCACCCTCATGTACATACACAACTCCCCAAACATTCACCGCAAATCAAGTTCACACATGCTTTTTTCCTCTTCATAGCTCATTTCCAAAACACAACTTTTACCAGAAACTTTTTTTTTTCTCTCACACAGCCTAAAGATACATCTTTTTTAGAATAACTATTTCCATAGGCCTACAATTTCTAGCAATCATACTGCTGGCCTAAGTCCAAAATTAAGCCTGTTCTTGCACTTAAGGCAAAATTGTAACCAGCCTCGATAAAGCTTTTTTGACTAAACCCCTCGTGGCCCAACACAGACCCAACAAAAAATGCCAAAAAACTTTTTCTCACACATACCCAGCGCACGCCTACGAAAAGTGGTATTTTTAATTTTTTATAACTGACACTGCCTGGGTTAAAAGAGCAAATACCGTATTCACCTTTTAAAACCATTACCAGGTTAACATGTGATGTGACGCAGTACCCGCCACATACTCGTGTCACGTAGCTACATATGACAACTACGCTGTCTGCGCAGAAAGGACGAGCCTTCCATTAAGGCTCAATTTTGGAGCCTCATGCTAAAACTCACCGATATGACTTACTCCACAATTTAATATAATGTTACTTGTTAGCTAGAATATTGAAACAACTAGTATGTTTAGCCCGTGCTTCAAATAATAATAAACAGAACATGATTTATTAAATAGTTTAAAAATGGTTAATTGCACCACTTTAATTTAATTTCTAACATGATCTTTTTAATAATATTTAACCATATTATTAATAAGAGAAATTTCACTTAGACATAAGTGTTTTGGAGTTAAAGATTTTATGTCTTTACAATATATTATACAATAACACTACACATACACATATATATACAACCAAGTAACAACCAAGTTGCTTTGCACCAATCTTACAAAGCGCGTCGATCGCACGCAGCAATTTCACCCAAATGCACGTGAGTCGCACGCAGAGACGGATTCGCAATCGCACGTGAGTCGCACGGAGATAACCTCCCAAATTTGAAAAGTCGCGGCACTCGAAACGATGCGAGAAAGGAAACGACTCCGCTATCACTTCTTTCTCTTCCCATTCACTATTCACTTCATCGTTTACTATTCACATTCTTTCAAAAAAAAAGAGAGAGCAACTCCACTGTTCAAAAAAATCCACCGCGATGATCAACAAAAAGAAAGTTCGAATACGACGATCACCACCCTCACAACCAAGTGAAGAAGAAGCGGAATCAGCATACCCACCACTCCATTTTTGAGGAAAACCACACAAAGCAACAACAGGTTAGTGTTCGTAGTTTTTCCTTCGATTTAATATGTATTTTATCATTCTACAATACACTGTGTCTGTTTCCGTATTCTGGGTTTAACTTTTAACAAATGTATGAGACTCCGTAACTTTTGAATCCGCTTCGGGTTAGGGTTTACATCCGATTCGTATTTCGTCTGTGCACAGTAACCTTTCTCTCTTCGTAATTTAGGGTTTTCACTAAAAATGTGTTTTTCGTGTAAAGCAGGCTTATGTTGTTCGTGTTTTAGGGTTTGTTCTTCATGTTGTTCATAATAAACTGGAAATGCACAAATATTTTCCGTTTCGTGTTCCACTTTAAATCCGCTTCGACTTGTTCATGATCCCCCTAATTTGTTGTGTTAGTTAATCGTAATTCTTTAACAAATATCCGCTTAACGTACTGGTTTAAATCCACTTCGGTTTGTTTTTCTTTAATTTTTTTTGCTATTTTTTAGGGTTCCTTAATTAATTTGTGTTCCTTCTTTTTGCAGCAATCATGGTTAAGGGGAACGGAAAGTCCAAAAAAAAAGGAAAGGCCGCTCAACCTAAGGAAAGCCCTCAAAAGAAAGATGTAAGGATCTCTCCTTTGGTTTAAATCATCCTTTTTATTTGTTCTAAATTTCACTTCCCTTACGTATTAAAATCCGCTTCGTAATTCAATTGTTGCAGCAATGACATGCCTTTAAGTGCGTCCCTATGTCCGTCAACGTAATATTCAACAAGTGCATCAACAAGGATCCACAAAAAATGGCCATAGTTGAAGAACTGAGCTTCGAATCGCTGCAATATCTCCCCAACTACTACCTAAAGCACAAAGTATTGAAGCAGCTTTTCAAGCATTTCAACACCATTGACAACACCATCCACGCTGTTGCAGGGGAGGTTGAGATAACCACCGAGAAGATAGGGAAGGCATTTGGCCTTAAGTACACAGGTATAAAACCT